>JALIZH010000718.1:0-16647 GCA_030522465.1 Rhipicephalus appendiculatus
TTCGAGTGAGCGGATTGATATGGCAACAGGGGCTTATTAGCTCTGGGTTTATATTCCCAGCACGTGTGCTGTTCCGTGAATTGAAGCTCAATGTCCAAAAACCGCAGTACTTTATCGGACGGCTCTTCAACCGTTACAATGAGTGGGCTAAGGCCAGCAGAAAAAACATTTTTCAGCTCATCTATCGATACGTGCGTTTCTGGCTCGAACAGGACAAGGTAATCGTCCACGTATCTGACTACTTTGACAACTCTGTGCTCCGACAAGACACGTGCCAGATTTCTGTTATGGTGGGCCAGAAAAAATGTCACTTAGTATCGGTGCCAAACAGGAGCCGATACAGACGCCCTGTTTCTGAAGGAAAGCTTTCCCATTCCACGTGGCAAATGTCGAGCGGAGGTAACAGCGAAGCAATTCTAAAAAGCACTGAACCGATAACCCGGCTGAGTTCTGAAAAGCAACTGCGCCAAAGTCGTCGATGCACTCTTCTACGCATGCGATTAGTTCGTTTTGAGGCAAGGAATAAATCCTGCCACCATAAGATCCATAAAAGTCTTATGAATGAGTCGCAAAGGTTATCGGCAGCAGGCTATCCAGAGTCGGTACAGGTGTCTGTTGTCGAGGGTCTGCTCAAGAGATGCCGCTTAGACAAAAGTCCTCAGGACCCGGCCATCCAGCAGGCGAGAAGTAGGAGCAAAGTGGCTGTAGTACCTTATCTGCACACCACCTCTCATAATCTCAAGAAAATGGCTAGTCGGGTGGACGTTAGAGTAGTTTTCACAGCACCGGAAAAACTTGGCAGGTTATGTCGCTTAACGGACCCGCACCGCCAGCCTGCTGTTGGATGCACCAAGAACCATCGCGACCCTCTTGTGGAATGTGTACAAGAGGTGGTTTATGAGCTCCCGCTGACCTGTGGGAATAAGTACATAGGTCAGACGGGAAGATGCATTAACGATCGTCTACGCGAACACAAATTAAACGTTAGAAACAAAAATAATTACGGTCATTTGTCTGTGCATTGTTTGGAGTGCGGTTGCGCACCAATGTATGGGTCTTGCACGGTACTGGCGAAGCACAGAGATAAAAATGTGAGGGGAGATTATTGAAGCCCAAGCTATCTCTCGAAATAGTGACACGTGTGTAAGTGCACCGTCAATTGAGCTCTTAGATCGGGAGAGGGCCTATCTGGTTGGCTGCTGAGTGGAGTGGTGGCGTTGATGTGCATGGTTAAATAGGTGGTGTTTTCTGGAAATAAACTTGTTGAAGTTAGCGCATTGTGTTGTCGTCTCCCTACGTCCTTGTTTGCTAGCGCAAAAGATGTTTTCAAATACCGTTTACCAACACGCCCAAAAAATGGCAATGCGGGTGAGGTAGTCAGTAGCTACGACGATCCATTTGTTTCCGGATTTCTACGCCGGGAACGGCCCCAGTAAGTTCATGCCGATTTGCTGAAACGGCCGGCGAGGTAGCTCGATGGGCTGCAGAAGTCCGGCGGGCCTAGTCGGTGGTGTATTCCGTCGCTGACAATCTCGGCAAGTCTTACGTAGTGGGAGACGTCGGCAGTGAGGCGAGGCCAGTACTACTTTTCTTGTATCCTCACCAGCGTACGGGAAAATCCAAGGTGTCCAGCCGTCGGGTCGTCATGCAGAGCATCCAGAACTTCTGGACGTAACGCTGAAGGTACTACGAGGAGGGAGTCGGCCCGAAGTGGCGAGAAGTTTTTCGTTAGGAGAACGCCGTTCCGCAAGAAAAACGACTCCAGTCCTCGTCTGAATACCTTTGGAGCTACGGTGGCCTTGCCCTCGAGGGGTATTCCACAACGCCCTTGAGTTCCGGATCGGTGCGCTGTCGTTCGGCGAAGTCATCAGGGCTTAAGGTTCCCAAGAAGTAGTCCCCGTCCTCGTCGTCCTGCGGTGGTGGGTCAACGGGGGCACGGGACAGGCAGTCGGCGTCAGAGTGCTTTCGTCCGGACTTGTAAACGACGGTGATGTCGAATTCTTGAAGTCTCAGACTCCATCGTGCGAGACGACCTGAAGGGTCCTTCAAGTTAGCTAGCAAGCACAAGGCGTGGTGGTCGCTCACAACTTTGAAGGGCCTTCCACAGAGGTAGGGGCGAAACTTCGACGTAGCCAAGACGATGGCAAGGATCTCTTTTTTTTGTTGTGGAATAGTTGCCTTCTGCCTTGGATAGCGACCGGCTAGCATAACTGATAACCCTTTCTTGTCCGTGAGTATTCTGCACAAGAAGGGCGCCGGAGTCCTACGCTGCTTGCGTCGGTGTGGATTTCCGTATCGGCGTGTTCGTCGAAATGCGCAAGTATCGGAGGCGTATGCAGGCGTCGTTTCAGTTCCTGAAATGCTTGAAGTTGCGCCGTTTCCCACCGGAACTCGAATTCAGTCTTCGTGAGCTGCATTAGTGGCTCGGCGATGCGTGAAAAGTCCTTGACGAAGCGTCTATAATGGCGCACAAGCCGAGTAATCGGCGTACGGCCTTCTTGTCGGTGGGTGGCGGGAAGGCGGCGATGGCAGCTGTTTTCTGCGGGTCTGGGCGCACTCCAGTATTGCTGATCACGTGACCCAAAAACAGGAGCTCCTCATACGCGAAGCGGCACTTTTCCGACTTCAGGGCGAGTCCGGAGCTCTTGATTGCTTGAAGTACGGATTCAAGCCGCTTGAGGTGTTCGTCGAAGTTCGGGGAAAACACAACGACGTCGTCCAAGTAAACGAGGCAAGTTTGCCGCTTCAGTCCTGCCAGTACTGTATCCATAACCCGTTGGAAAGTCGCAGGCGCCGAGCAAAGACCAAAGCGAATGACCTTGCACTCGAACAAACCGTCTGGTGTAATAAAAGCAGTCTTTTCTCGGTCTCTCTCGTCGACTTCGATTTGCCAGTAGCCCGTCTTGAGGTCCATCGAAGAAAAGTACTTCGCGTTGTGGAGTCGATCTAGGGCGTCGTCTATTCGTGGGAGAGGGTACACGTCCTTCTTCGTGAATTTGTTCAGGCGAGGATAATCGACGCAGAAACGTAGGGTCCCATCTTTCTTCTTCACTAACGCCACAGGTGACGCCCATGCACTCTTTGAAGGCTGGATGATGTCGCGTAGCATTTCGTCGACTTGTTTCTTTATGGCCTCGAGTTCTCGCGTCGAAACTCTGTACGGGCTCTGACGAAGTGGCCTGGCACTTTCTTCGGTTATGATGCGATGTTTTGCGACTGGTGTCTGCCGAATTCTTGACGACGATGAAAAGCAGTCCTTGTATTGCAGGAGCAGGGTTTTGATCTTGGTTCGTCGTAGCAAGTTCGGTAGACTCGGTGAGGGCGAAAGCGAACCGTCGTGCCTTTGCTCACGTGCCTACACTCGTTGCTGAAGTTCGTGAGCATCACTTTTGTTTTCCCTCCTCGCAGCTCGGCTATTCCTCTAGCGACGCAAATTTCGCGGTTGATCAACAGGTGCTGGTCGCCTTCAACGACGCCGTGCTGGTCTGTTGATTTCTGAGTGCCGACGGAAATGCTGACGCTGGAGCGAGGGGGGAATGGTGACTTGGTCGTCTAGCACATTCAAAGGCGTGCTTTCCTGGCAGTGTGTGCGGCGGTAGTGCTTTTTCTGCGGATAGCGTTATTGACTTGGATCGCAGATTGATGACTGCCCCATGAAGGCCTAAGAAGTCCATACCAAGGATGACATCTCTCGAGCACCGCTGTAGTACTACGAAGCTTGCGGGATAAATCCGGTTGTTAATTGAGACTGTCGCTGTGCAGATTCCTTCCGGCGTTACAAGGTGCTCTCCAGCTGTCCGGATTTCGGGGCCTTCCAAGTAGTTCTAACTTTCTTCAACTTCGCGGCGAACGGCCAATTTATGATGGAATAGTCGGCTTCAGTATCGACGAGAGCTTTCACGTCGTGGCCGTCGATAAGAACGTCGAGGTCGCTAGTTCGTCGTCTCGCGTTGCGGTTAGGTCGCGGCGTCGGGTTCGTCGTACAGCAACTGCACCTCCATCGGTTGCTGCCCTTAGTTTTCCGAGTAAGGGCTAGGAGATCGGCCCCGAGCAGGGCCGGCGTATTACCTGCGATGCGGTGAGGCGTAGCGGCCTGGCGACTGCGAACGGTAAGGTCGTCGGGGTGTCTGCTGCGTTCCTGCGAGGTAGTCGGCGATGTCATGCGGTCGTTCACCCCATTGTGGTCGCGGCGCGACGATGGCGAAACCACGAAGGCCCATCTGCCGGTATTGGCAGCGTCGGTACGTGTGGCCGGCTTCTCCGCAGTGGTAGCATAGTGGGCGGTGGTCGGGGGGCGCGCCAGATGTCGGTCTTCCTGGGCGTGTAGCGCTGGCTGACATGCGGGCGAGTTGGCGGCGGTGGTGGCGGTGGCGGCGTCTGGCGACGGTAGTGCGGCTGTGCGGCGTCCTGCCGGGGGGCGTGGAGGGGTGCACTTAAAGTCCCTAGAATAACTAAAGTAGCGCCATACGTGTCGGCGTGCAGGCTCCTCCTCTCCCCAGTGCTTGGTAGTGCAAGCGCGCCATCTTGTCCGTCCTCTTTGCATACCCTCTCCCGGCGCTGTGCATACCCTCTCCCGTGCGCCGGGAGAGGGTATGCACGGCCGGCCGTGCTTTCGGCAGTTTCCTGGCGGACACCATAGAGGCGCTGCTGCAGCTGCTGGGAGAGGAGGCAGAGGCGAAGGGGGCGGTTGGCGCTACTTTAGTTTTTTTAGGGACTTTAGGTGCACTGCGTCGGGCTGCAGCAGCGTAGCTCAGGGCCTGCGGCTGAGACTGTGGTGGCTCAGGGGTGCCGAGCGACTGCTGGATTTCGGCTATCGAATCCACCTGAGGTTGCGATCTGGGGAGCATCTTCTGCAGCTCCTCACGCACGACCGCTCTGATCGTCTCGCGGAGGTCGTTGGTTCCAGCGCTTCCGCGAACATCCGCGTAGCTCGTCCTAGGCAGGTGGCGGTTGTATTGCCTGTTGCGGATTTCTAGCGCTTTCTCGATGGTAGTGGCCTCCGAAACGAATTCCGAGACCGTCTTTGGGGGGTTGCGCACAAGTCCGGCGAAAAGTTCTTTCTTTACTCCTCTGATGAGGAACCGAACCTTTTTTTCCTCGGACATGTCAGTGTCGGCGTGTCGGAAAAGCCCCGTCATCTCCTCCGTAGAGATGCATAACGCTCCCATTCGGGAGCTGCACTCGTGTGTCCAGTAAAGCGGCGGCCCTTTCCTTTCGGACGACGCTCACAAACGTCTCCAAGAAAGCGCCGCGAAAGAGGTCCCATGTTCGAAGCATGGACTCCCGGTTCTCAAACCAGGTCCTTGCTGCGTCCTCTAAGTAAAAGTAAGCATGACGCAGCTTGTCCTCGGCGTCCCAGTTGTTAAATATTGAGACTCTTTCGAACGTCTCCAGCCAGGTCTCGGGATCTTCAGTAGGCGATCCATGGAAGCTCGGTGGCTCTCTCGGTGGCTGCATAACGATCGTTGCAGGAGACATAGCGGCCGTCATCGTGCCTGTCGTCCTCGTCGCCGTAGCTTTTGGCTTGTCCGGTAAGGGTCCGTGCTGCGGGGGTAGTCCTTTCAGTCTGCGGCTGGCTCGACTGTCCGTGAAGGGTTCGGTGTCTTCGTAACGATTTGGGCTGGGTTCACAGCTTGACAGGGGCGTCCGGAACATGAACGAACAGCACCTCCACCAGATGTCACGTGGTCGTGACGTTGACAAAGGCAGCAGTCGACGTCTTCAAGGCGCAAACACTTTATTTGGCCGAACTTGTGGCCTTGAAACGGAAACTCAAATTACAGCAAGTAACGCACGCTACACACTGATAACAATGCACAGAGCCTCGGTCGTCGAAAAACTGATCATCGTTGGGATGCGCCGTGTTTTATACATCACGCATGGAACTTTCTAGCCTTATCAATGGTAGTCGCGCAAACTCTAGAATAATCTTGACTCTACGCGTCTTGCGTGCAATCTTAACAAAACGATCTACTGAAATCGTGAAGCTTAACACCGAGGCGCAGTCTGCACCGAGCTTTGCTCACAGTCTTTGTGGGCGTAAACCAAATACAGCAACATTGAAAGAAACGCGCGTGGCACTATGTACACGCGACTGCTGACATGCTTCCCCTTCATGACCACATAGAATATGTCACACTGTGCGCCACCGTGATGGCTCATGCGTCTCACCTCACCAGTGGCTTTCCCTCTCCCTTTTTAATGGAGAGTATTCCGACACAGACGCCACGAAATCCCAGATCCTAGACATAGACAGCTTTGCTGTAATCCTCGTTAGTTCCGTGGCGTTGCATATCTTGTGCCGAGATGAAATCATTAGCTGAACAGATTGTGCTGGTTTTGGGAGATCCAGTCGTTAACTGATATTTCCACCTGCTATTGGAAGTGGCGATGATTCTGCTTACCCCGCTACAGCCTGCACTCTGTATATAGCCTTCCATTTACATGCAGGCGCTTCAAGTAGCAGGACGTGGTGACCACCGTGTAGCGGGTCACGCCGGCAGAGAGCTATGCATGTCGACGGCTTGTATCGCACCCTGGCCCGGTGGCGTCGCACCCACCTGGACCCACTCTTCCAGGTTGGCCCCAGGAAAGGTAACGTTACCAATATTGGCAGAGCCATTTTTATCATGCTGGGAGCCGAAGACATGGCAGTGTGAGCGCGAAACTATGCAATCAATATTTCTGTTGCTCCGAGGACCAAAATATATATGCAGCAATTCCAACGTGTCTCGTTGGAATCTACTTAGAGTGAAGCTCATTCCAGCTCTCAGATGCATACTACGTGACGTGTCTTCAAGAGGCTCTTCCATTTAGTTTGTTATGGGGCAAGTGATTATGTTTGTACATGATCGCTTCTGATCGAAATTGTCTCGGAGGCCCACAGCTAAGCTAATAATAATAATACATACCTGCCAGGTCTCTCGAATTGTCCAGGAGACTCCCGAATTTTGATGGTTTCGTACGATTGTACGACCGGAACAGAAATCTCCCGAAAACGCACCCGCATTTGGCGAAATCTTTCTCCTAGCTTGGCCACATAGTGCCGGAGCTGCGTGAAAGTTCAATATAATGCTGCTGCATAACGTCGATTGACATCGTGATCAGCGAAGAGTCTAAAAAGCGTAGCCAGTCAAGCGTGAAAGCGAAATTGAAGTTCCTATTGGAGTGATTACTACTTATGTGAACGCAGCGCCGCCGTCGCTTTCATGCCTACGCAGCTGCCTGGGGTTGCACTAGCCTGGCGCTAAAGTCCGATTCTCCCTGCAGTTTCTCTCACTTTTGCCGGCTTTTGCTGCAGGCAGCACTAGGCCGCCTCCATGCGCTGATCGGGATTTTTTTATGTTCTTGCTTGGCTTCGGCGCTCCGGTGCATGGTGTAGTGCGTCCTTTACGTAGTTGTCGGTCATGGCGCTTAGTAAACAAGGCAAGAAATACCTCCAGGTCTTTTTCAAGGCAGTGTAACGCAGAGTTTGGCAGTATTGTGGCGTCGCGGAAAGGCGAGCATCATGCATTTTGCACTGTTTGCAATTGTGACATCAGCATCTTGCACAGCAGTGGAACCGACTTGGCTACGCATGTGTCATCAAAGAAGCATGCCAGCTACCTTTCGTACCAAGAGAAGCAGCAATTTTTCGGTAGACAAGACAGCGACGTGACGTCATGCATCTGAGCCTCCTCCCCCTCCCCCCGGTTGCATCTCCCTAATGCCCGCGCTGCCAACCTGGCAGGTATGATAATAATAATATCTAGGGCTTTACGTCCCAAAACCACCATTTGATTATGAGAGATGCTGTAGTGGAGGGCTCCGGCAATTTCGATTATCTGCTGTTCTTTAACGTGCACTGACATCACACAGTACACGAGCCTCTACCATTTTGCCTCCATCGAAATGTGACCGCCACAGCCAGGACCGAACCTGTGACCTTCGGGTCAGCAGTCGAGCACCGTAGCCACTGTTCCACCGAGGCGGAATACACAGCTAAGCTATGACTGGAAGTGAATTAACCCTTTGTCGGTCGTCCTATATTTTTGACATGGTAATATAAAAAGCGGCTGTCCTTTATTGATATAAACTAGAAAGAAATAGTATGAAACAAATTTCATCAAAATGAAGCCAGTAGTTTACTGAAAAAAAGTGGGACATATATGTCCCACTGACTCATGAGAGTGTCTTCAAAAAGTGGGAAAACACTGTCCCACTGCCTCATGAAGGCACCATCTCGCGATTGCATCAACGGGAATTTTGGGATGAAACGGCCGAAGCAAGTGGCACAGAGTATCACTTCTAAAGTTGTGAAGAGAAAAGCTGTGCGGACCTCATTTGAGCAGGAGAACGCCGCCTGCAGTTGCGTCTCTTGAGCCTTCAAAGCGCTGTGGTATGTCCCTGTAAAGCTTACTTCACCGCATGCACCGAACACTTTTTTTTGTCCATTTCGTTGTCCTAGCTTTTGCTGTTGAAATTTTCTAGTGCAGATGTTATCCCTGAACATGTGGCTACATTTCAAGAGGTATATAATATCCAGAAAAATATTTCCACACATTAATATCCGCAATTGCTCTGCGCGATTAGCGGGATAATTTTGAAGGGGATTGTTCAAATGCATTTATTGGCCAAGTTATTTCGCAAATTTACAAAAACACGTGATGACTGGAAGCTAAGATCGTCTCTCTCAAAAACTAGAAAAGGAGGATATTATCCAGCATTTTGATTGGTAGGTTCTATGTATCTCAAAAAAGAGGAAAATTCAGAAGCGATCATAAAAAATTGACGGAAATTCAACGCTATTGTAACACTACATCCGCCCCTCGAAAGCGTGGTAAAAATTTTTTTTTCGAGATTACGATGACCTAGGTAAGATATGAGTGACTTAATGTGTCGCTAATAGCAACGGGTGATGTGGGGGGCATTTTTTTTCTGTAGACGGAAAAGTGGGACGTATGTGTCCCACTGCCGCACAAAGGGTTAAGAGAGATCAGCGTGGAAATCGAAGACACTTGTGCCACAGGAAGTGGCATAACGAAGTCAGCTATAACCCCCATCCTTATAGCTTGGCAGGCAGGCAGGCAATCAATCAAGGACATCAGTACCAATTACAAGTGCATAGCATTTAGTTTTGCTGAGGAGGTATTCGGTGCTAGGAAGACATGCGTGCCACGTTTCTCAAAGAGAGTTAAGGTGTCTGTCTAAATAGTTATATAACAATCACATATGGGATAAAAGAGCGCAAGGACGTTTATTTTAAGAGTGTAGCACGTACACGTCGTATGCTATTATCTAAAGATGACACGTGGTAACGTGGACGCAGGTGTGCCGGCCAAGAAGAGTATCAACCAAACGACCAACTCTTTCTTGCTGTACGGTTCCGTGTTTGTGGGCGGTGCCGTGGCCACCTTCATGTTGGTGCTCGCCATCCTCGCACCGTCCTCTCGGACATCGGGCAACAACCGCTTGCCGCTCGTGGCTGCGCAGCGGGTACGATTGTGGCGAATTATTGCACAGACACAGCTGTGTGACATGCCGAACACTCAGACACAATCTCATAGCTGCAGCCAGCAGTGAGCTTTGCAGTGTTTCATCTTTGCGCCAGAGAAAAAGCTATATTGCCAAAGTGTTTTGAACCGTTGATTCCTGCCAACAAGGTTGATTTTTAACGTCAACGCTTTCTTTAGAAAATGCACAAGCTGAGATCGAATTTACAGGTACAGTTGCAAAGGCGAAAAATCTCAGGTACGAGTCGTGTGCTAGTGTGAATGAAGCCATCGGTTATGGTTATGCATATTCAATTTAATTTTGTTCATATCGATGTCAGCAACCTTTGCTAAAATCGATACGGTTTGCCGGAAGAAATCTCCTATGTAAAACATACACAACAAACGCAAAGAAACAACTTACACTCCATGAGAACATTACTAAGAAAGTTTTAAAACCCTATAAAAAAGTTTTACAAAATACGAACTACCTTGTAGTTTGAAACCACTAGATCATTACTGGACAGAGCCCCACAATCCGATCCCTTGCCTTCATTCCCCTATAATAATAACACATTATAATAACATATGAACGAGTACAGAAAAAAGTTGTTCACTGTAAAATTAAGCATTTCTACAGCGTAATAAGTGTTCAAAACACATATTGAACTTGAACACAAGATATGCTAAAGCGTGATATATCTGTTCAAGCTTATCGTTTTCTCAAAGTCGTACATAACAGAAGAAATTATTCAGAAATGAGATCCCACAGTGCAGTACTGTAGCAGGAACTCGTTATTAATTACACAACAAATCTAAATACGCATTGATTGAAAAATGGAAAAATATACAAAAGTTACATATTCCTTACAATCGTTTGCATTCAGTTCACAAAATGATGCTGTCTAGAGGTACTGTCTACTATAGTCTGGTACGACGTAGGAGTCCGCAGAGGCCCTGCCCAGATGACTGAAACGCTGCAGCCGATAGGCTCCGTGTCTGAGAAAAAGTCCCGCTCAAGCACTCGGCAATGTTCTCCGAAGGCGGGGTCTGGCCTTCTGCCTCATGGCGCCCGTCTGTAGTGCGTGCGCATTGGTGCAGGCTTGCATAGCTGCCTTTAAGGAGGAAATGCTGCAGACTTATAAAGCTGTGCTTGAGTTTAAGCACATTAAATGGAATACTGTTGATACGATTCTGCACACTACCCTTTTTGAACTATTTGCTCTGCTTTCCAGGCTATGTCCTATAGGGCCAATGTAATTTCATAAAGTGAATGCCATTGCATTTTACCAGCAATTGGATAATAACGACTGCTGTAGTGGGTGGTTTACTATAAATCACAGCTTTATATTCCCCTTCGAGCGCGAATATGATGGACTGTCTAAAAATGTGTCAAATCCATGCAACATAATTCCAAGGCACTCGATATTACATCCTAAGAAAAAAAATGAGGCATTACGTTTTGTGCAACTTTGAGTCATTAAAGCTAATTAAAATGTAATTAAATATCCAATTATCCTGAAATCAGCTTCGATTCTTACACAAAACAAATCAAATATTAGGCTCGAAATGCATTCCCAGTTTGTGTTTTGGTTGTATTCGTATCGAGCAAAAAAAGTTATACTCTTGACGTTGGTCCTAGAACTCTGCACGTCGAACAATTCTCGAACATGGTAGAGTCTTCTGCTAAGTGATCCTCTGCAGCAATACGCAACACAATGAAGTTAATTGACCGCTAGTTGTTCACTCATGAAGCCTGTACAAATGTGCACACTGCGTTTCAGACCATTTGAAGAAACCTACAGGTGTGTGACGCGTCTCCGCAGTTGTGTACAATTGTACACACCCCTGCTGAAGGGGATATGCTGTGTGTTAGCTCAAATGACATTTATCACAAATGCTCAGTTATGTGAGCATACAGCAGCTTCTAAGTGAACCTTTCTACGGAATCTTTTTTACACAGTATTTGAATGCTGCTGAATAAAAGTGCGTAGCCGGCGGCTCGCGTGACATTGTGATGCTGTACCACATAACCTTTATGCTAAAAAGTACGTTCAACACCCCATACGCCTGTGTTCATACGTTATGAAATTTGTTCTGGATAATACGCTTTTCAGATAATATGTTTTATTTGCCGGTTCCTTCGAAGATCATATCGAGATTCCACAGCATAGCAAGGAATGTGGGCACCTATAGATAACCAAGCTACGCTCATGAGGGCCCAGTGAAAGACTCACTTTTTTGCCTTGCTTGAAGGCTACTGTGCATTAGCGCCTGGCTTCGTGTACGTGAAGCGAGAGTGGGTTGTATTGCAGGCCAACGAGCGGACAGTGAGGCGATCTCACGGCCTCATCTTCTCGCGCCAGAGCGTGTTGATGCCCAGCGAGGGGGGCACCACTGCTGTGCCTGTACGACCGAAACACCGAGCGAAAGAGGGAGCCTGTGAGATACCAACTGCTGAAGCACCTGCCCGCCAGGTGAGTGATCCCATCATGACCCCTCTATAATTCATATCACATTAGGCTTTGCGTTAATCGACGTTGACGTCCCAGGGCAGCATGCTATGTACACGAACGTTTTACACAAGCATGGATGAAAAATGTGTGTGTGTGTCAGGCACATAGCCAGAATTTTTTTCGGGCGGCATGTGGTTTGATCCCCCTTATAAGTTGGTGTGTGTGTGTGTGTGTGTGTGTGTGCGCACGCGTGCGTGCGTGTGTGTGCGCGCGCGTATATATACACATACAAAATACAAATTTTTGGTGATTGAATGCCCCTCGACCTGCCTCAGCGCATCCCTGTGGCAATGCCAATTGTGCGTGGTGAGTGTTCGCGCGAAATACACAGCGCAAGACTGACTAGCCCTGCCTGTTTCATTTCCATGTGATCATCTTCACGCATTCAGCACTGAAGGCACATAAACATGGTGGTGAATTACGGCACGTATTTGTAAAAGCGTATTTATGTAATTCAAATCAAGCGCATTACTGATATGAATTGGCCGATGCAGTTGGACACCACTGCGTTAATGTAACGGCCTTAGACTGCAGCTCTTCAGAGGCTTCCGTATCGAACAGTCCGTAGACACACCAATTTAGGTCCTAAGATTAGTTGTTCCACAGCCTCAAGAATCACCTGTCATATGGAGTGCTCTTAGGCAGACCCGTAAACCATAACCACACAAGTGAAAGATTCCTTAATACTGCGATGGGCTCACCAAGACGCGAGCCAAAAATTCCATGTAGCATGAAAATCCTTAGTTGAGCTGTCACTGTTCTTACGAGGAAGAATGCACTGAATTGCCTTGTTGTTTTTGGAGCACATATTTAAGCACAGCGGTGTGAGGCCTAACCTAGCTAGTTTTGTTTCTAATTAAAATGTCTAGCCTTGTCACTGCATCACAGTGCCTCATACGTTAGCTGCAAAGATGATGCAAACAAGCGCTGGATAACTGGCATGTGCCTACGTAACACAAGAAGGCGTCTTACTGCATCTGAATTTTCACCCCAATTACTTCGCCATGCATGGCAGCCCCAGAAAATGCCATAATGTACATAAACCAAACAGCCCAGCGAGTAAATATTGTACTACATAATAAGCCTAAACTACTCTAACCTCTTCATTGTGTCACCCTGGACGTGCACTTCTAGACAAACACTGGTGTGCTGAGCAAAACTAATTTCCACACTCATTCCACCTCAAAGTTGGCTTCTCCGCAATAAGACCCCTGGTGCAGAGAAGCCCACTTTAGAGTTCAATGTGTTTGTGCACGCTAAACCGAGGAAGCTTCCACAGCTGAGTGTTGCTAATGCATTATAATAGTCGTAATTTCAACAGTAAACTGTTAAGTGTCATTGCCCCAAATAAGCATGGGGCACGAAAGACTATCCATCACAGGAGGGACATTCTCCACGACTCGATGTGCATGCGGTGCGTGAATCAACAAAGCTGACGGCGGCTGTGTGGAAAAGACTGTGTACACGCCGTTCTTGCCTCCGGTCCCTCCAGTACAAGACAAAATGCACACATTCACGTGACGTCAGGTACACCACCCTGCACAGTCCTATTCAAAGCTTTCATTGCGCTGCCGAGTTACGTGGACTGAAACGACGCCCAGCTATTTGACGCGCTGACTGTACAACAATACAACATCGATGACATCATCACGCAGGTTCTGCTCGCACCTGGTGTACGGCTTCGTGAGCCCGTCCGACCTGAACAACGGCTCATCGGGCAGTTCCTCCCACTCCCAGGCGGGACCCCTGGCAGACGCCGAACGCCGCATCCGGCAGATGACGCAGCTGAAGCTGCTCTACCCGACGCTGAGAGTGCTCGTCGGTGTTGGTGGACCCAAGGTCAGTGCTCTTTACTACCATTGCTGTAGCTGCTACGCTGGATTGCACGTGGGTTCATTCGATCAAGTCTAATGATGGGGTAAGGTCCAAGGTCACGGTGACATTGCATTATCCTTGCGAGTCATGTTGCAAATGGGCACATTCGCTCATCGATCCTCACCAGCACCTTCGCAGGCTTGGAAAGTGGTTTTCTGATCCGAATAAGTGCGTCTGCCTGGTGTCTAACACACTGTCTAAGATGTTTCTGGCTCACAAATCGCTTTCACGCGAAACCGTCACTGGGCTGCACATTTCAACCTACATGCAGCATGGCCCCACCACGGTGGTCTAGTGGTTATGGTTAGAGCTGTGCGAACAGCAAAATTTTGGGTGTGAAGCGAATTCAAATATTGAAGTGTGGGTGTGAATCGAATAGAATATTTTTAGAATATTTCTAGAATATTTTTCTAATACTTCGAGCGAAATTGCAGAAAAAAAAGTGGGGAGAGGATTGCTAAGCATATTCTTATGAGATAGCAACAGGAAAGTGTTTCTTTTGGCTAGGTTGATGAAATGCTGGCAGGGTGGCGTTTCATAGTTTACTTATCAAGAATGAGGCAATGCAGAGACCGAATTGTATTTATGTACATTATTTGGCACAACCGAAGTGTTACCGACAACATTTTACATGTGAAAGGCAAAGATACTATTTCCTCAGCCTCTCCTTCTCTTGCACAACTGATGTGACAGACAAGGGTGTGCTCCCGTCAAGTCCGGAGTTCCAAATCCGCCTCATAGACGTCGATATATAAGAACATCTGAAATTTTGGATGTTAAAACTCTTCAGCGTCCAATTTTTCGGACTGGACTTCCTGCCCAAATTTCAGGTCCAAAACAGACCCCACCTCTGCCACATCTATCCTCTCCGTGTTGGAACAAGCGTTTTCTTGAGTCAATACATTTGCGACTGTAGGGGAGCCTGAAAGGCAGCCTTGCCGCAACACGAGAGTGTGATGAGGTGAAGCATACTGAAAATCTGAAGGAGTCGCTTTCAATCAGACATTGACCGCATTTGTATTCGGGAAATTCGAATAATGAAATTCCAGTGGGAATTGAATCAAATAGCAATCACTATTCGGAAAATATTCGAAATTTCGAATATTCCCACATTCGTAGTTATGGTGCTTGACTGCTGACCCAAAGGTTGCGGGTAAGATCCCGGCCGCGGTGGCCACATTTTCGATGGAGGCGAAAATGCTTGAGGCCCGTGTACTTAGGTGTAGGTGCAAGTTAAAGAACCTGAGGTGGTGTAAATTCCCGGAGCCCTCCACTACGGCGTCTTTCACAATAATGTCGTGGCTTTGGGACGTTAAACCCCAGATAATTATTATTTCATGCAGCGTGTATGAACTCGGTTGATGCATTAGCTGTACTTGTCCTCGCAGGTTGACTCCAAGTCGTTCTCTGACGAGCTCATCACTGAGGGCCGCCGTGAGCATCTGGCTCAACGCAGCGTCCGCTGGCTGCGCGCCCGCCGTCTAGATGGCATGCACATCCAGTGGATGTATCCGGGAGAGGGCAACGGCCGACCTTCAGACAGGGAGAACTTCCCGAAGCTGCTCGCACAAATCAGGAACGCCTTCAAGGCAAGTGCACTCGTTGCGTACTTCCTTGTTTTACAGCGAAAGCCGTTATGAGATCACAACAAGGGTCGTTTTTGCGCCGTAGTTGTCCGCCGCCGCCGGTGTCCGTAACCAATACCGCACGAAATAAGAAAAAAAACTAAATAAAAAACACGTATATCAGAATGGGCAATCGAACCTGGGTCCTCTGCGTGGCAGCCCAGCACTCTACCACTGAGCTACGCCGCTGCTTGAAACTGCGGTGCAAACTGACCCTATACAGCAGGGGTCTCAAACTCTGCTCAGCTAGCGGGCCGCAGTCCCGAAATTTAGTCCCGCGAGGGCCGGGAAAATGAAGAAGGTTGGAGCATGGGGGGGAGGGGGGGGGAGGAGTGTAGACGGAATTGGAACAAAATGTCAGCTAACGTTGCAAATGGAAAGTAGGCATTTCCCGTAATATGGGTCACTATGAAGGAGATTTGATGCAAGGTTTCGAGAAACATACCGAAACTGATCTCCAGAGTTACGACAATCTGGGACGCCAATTCTGAAATTTAAAGCTTTTGTTCCACGGTTATGCTTTCCAGCATGGTGACTGCATGGGGGTGCCTCAAGAAAAAAAATGTTTGAGGCCAATCACGTCCATGTAGCTTATGAACAAACTTACTGCGAACAAAATATGGGACGAGGACCATCACATGCGCGGCGGGCCGCAAAGATGTGTCCGCGGGCCGCGTGCGGCCCGTGGGCCGCGTGTTTGAGACCCCTGCTATACAGGCTTCATGACAGGTAAGGAATCGCATTAACGTGTGTTGTGAAGCGTTTTAGAACAGTGAAGTAACAACCAGGCATCACACAATGCGAATAGCGTAACGAGTCAATGCTCCAACCCATTACAAAAGCCTCAGGCATAATTCTTCATCGTCGTCAGCCACAGCATCAACAAAGTGCACATAATGCGTTACAAGTTGGTAGCGGGTGCCGCGCTTTTCCAATCAATGACGAACAATGGCATAGTAGATGCTTCCCCACTACACAAAAATTATGATTTATGGCGTATTGGGTACCATGCAAGTGCGCTTGTAGTAGTTGCCCCAAGAGTGTTTAAAAAAGGCTCTAGAAAGGCCGCTCTTCCAGCTTTCGCTGTGACTGTGCGGCGCATTCAGCGCAGGCCTGGCAGTTTTTTTGTTCTTTAATGGGCTAATAACATTTAAGGACAAT
>JALIZH010000719.1:0-14773 GCA_030522465.1 Rhipicephalus appendiculatus
GGACATCGGTGGCGTTGACACCACGAATATGAAGAATAGAAATCATAGTACCCGCAGGAATCGAACCCAAGCATTCTGCGTGGCAATCAAGCATTCTACCACAGAGCCCACGTCAGGTCTTGAAACTGCTTTGGCAGAACACCCTATGCAGGCGTAATGTTGGTGAAACCTATATTGTGGTTGCAGTGCTGGCTATCCAATTTTATAAACATTACATACGTACTATGACGAAGCAGTCATGTCGGGTTAACGTCTGTTGTATAATTAAGTGCCATCCACTGTAGTTGGTTTACGTAGCACTATCCAGGGCTACCAGCCTTGCAAGCACAAGCTCAACATATCAGCTTACGGCTTCTGGTGTCGGCAATACTCATGTTTCTGTTGACATCGTTACACAACTGTAAACAACTGGTTATATGAAAACATATGCGACTCTTCAACATGTCTGTGTGTGCAACATTTGTACATATCTTTAGCGTCAATTCATATCGTTTCGCTCAATCAAAAAAATTACAACCCAGTCACCTTACCTGCGTATGCTTCGCATAACAACGATTCCCAGGGTACTTGGGATCTGCCTAATTTTTTAGATAGATACGCAGATACAAACGCAAAAATGCCTACAGTACGCAAGGAAATGCTTCGCATTTAAAATTCTAGGCTAGGCTAGATTCGTATCCACGTAAGCACGACCCGAAGGTGAGCACCTAACCACTCAGGTGTCTAGTTCTTAATTTCATGGTACTTATTCATCATAGGTATGGCACTTTGAAGCAATTCAATACAGACAGGCAAGTAACATGTTCATTCTGCTCGTATGGCGACATAAAGACGAAAACATAGAACTCAACATTTCGCATTCAACTCTAGAGCGAATACATCAAGTAACGGTCTTCTCCAATAATACACTACAATGTAGGTAAACACCTCGCCCATGTTGTATACCACTGTGGCCGACATTCCATTTGCTTGTTTTGATCTGTTAGCTGAGTGACTAATCAAGTGGCTTGTCGAGGAAACTAATGGTTCTGTGTTTCTCTGCAACATGCGCGCACGCTAGCAGAACATAGCATATCACAGCTCCGTGTAGTATCGTATATAGCAAGGGGTTGGAAAGGGAAGTTAGGGTAAGGAGTAGGGAAAATAGCAGTGCAGAAGTACCATAGAGAGAGAAAGAAGGGTAAAAGAGAGAGAAATACAAGGAAAAGGAAGAAAGAGAAGAACAAAGCATGAGGAACCGACTACGGAGGGAGATAGACAAGGAAAGAGATAAAAAATAGAGAAAAAAGAAAAATGGAGAGAAAGAAAGTAAATAAAGAGAGAAAAAACAAGCGTGCAGATCCTACGCACTGTGGTAATCGACGTAATGCGAAGCAGCCAGCAAGAGCAAATGATGTTGTACATAACATGCATATCGAGATTTACATGTTAGGACCTGTCATTTATGTTCATCATGTAGTCACGTCATGCAATACCAGTTTTGGTGTTTGTCAAGCAAGCGAAACTGCCGCGAGGGTACCATGAGCGTGGCACAGAATGCATGCCGTAAATGACATGCATGTCATGATTTTCATGCTACCACCTGTCATCTATATTCGTCATACATCCACGTCACGCAATACCAATTTTAGTGTTATCAAGCAAGCGAGACGGCCGTGAGCGCACCATGAGTTGATACTGTACATGACATGAATGTGATAATGTTCATTTTACCGTCTGTCACTTATGTTGCTCATATAGTCCCATCGCGCAATACCATGTTTGGTGTATATCAAGCCAGCGAACTGGCCGCAGGCGCACCATGAGTGTGTCTTGCAAGTGATGGTGTATATGACATGAATGTCATGGTTTTCATAATACCACTTGTCATTTAAGTTCTTCATATAGACACGTCGCGCAATACCAATTTCCGTGTTTATAGCTAGCGAAACAGCCGTGATCCCACCATGATCGTGAAGTGTATATCATGTTGTACATGACATAAATGACATGTTACCACCTGTAATTAATATTCGTAATTACAGTCACGTCATCCAATACCGTATTAGTTAAATGCCAAGGTAGCTAAACAGCCACGAACGCTCAATAAGCATGGCATATATGTCATGGTATACATAACAGCCTGTCATGACTTTAATATTACCGCCTGCTATTTATCTTAGTCATACAGAAATGTCTGCTCATACCAATTTTGGTATATATGAAGTTTACTAAACGGCCGCTAGAGCACCCCGGCCATGGCATATAAACCATTGCGCTCATGACAAATCATGTTTTTCATGATATGACCCATCATTTATGTTCCTCATGCAGTCTCGTTATACCATAAATGTTTTGGTATAACTTCCACTAACGATACGGTCCGTAGAGCGAAAAGTCGTAGGCGGCTAGATATATATACATATAGATACGCTCGAAGTCGCCGAAGTTCGCTAAGAAATAATTCGCATTTAAAACATGGAAAGACAGAGAACGATATATAAAAGAAATATGTTCGCTCCTTGTGAACTGGGGACTTTACAAAGTTGTAAATGGATATCCTGGACATTTTTGTCTACTGATAAAGAAATATTGAATGACCACTCATGAAACACCGAAGTATTCTTCATTTCGATGCAGTTTCCTGTGCAAAAAAGATAATTATATTAGTGCGTGTGTGGAGCAGGCCTGGGCAGTATTGAAGATATATGTATCTTAGATACTATCTTAGATACTCTTTGGGTATCTTGTATCTGTATCGCGATACGTCTCGCAAAACGAGTATCTGTATTTGTATTTCCGATACATTCAATAATGTATCGTGTATCTTAAGATACAAGATACTGCTATAGAAACGCCACCCTGCGAAACAACAAACGTCGGCTGAACTCTACTTCTCAAGCGGATACTGCTTCCACAAGCCACCTCAATAAAGCTAACGACAGTGATATTCCTTTGTCTTTCCGCCAGAGTGCTCCACTGAGCAAAGGAAGTAAGGTGTATACGTCTCTATTGGGGGAGCAGCGTCACGTGATGGCGTTCGAGTCATCTTGACAAAAACAAGCGCGGGAACGTCTACGTGCAGCCGGCCTTTTGTTTCTCGATGTTTTCTTTCTTTCCAGCTGTGTCGGTGTCATGATCCTTTCTTGTAGCCACGGTACTGTGCTGCGTACTCCAATGCGTGCGGCGTCTTTCGCTCAAATTCGGATGCGGCTACAGTGTCTTTATTGAAGTTTGTCTTGCGTGGTGCTTCGTTGCAAAGTCGCAAAAATGCAAGAACGAGGTTCACATGCTTCACAATAATATCGCTACCAGCGTTGTTGCGGTTCTATACCTATAGGCTGATGCGGTACTAAATACGAAAGCGGTAATACGCTTACAGACAAGGGAGGACTCTGCACCGGTATTAGTGCCATATTGCGGAGGCATCTTATTGAAGTTTTTTGAAATTAGACGGTAATCCGCTACCTGCTCGTCAAGCAGAGCAGCGACACCCATGAAATACGAAAGTGTCAAGTAAACAAATTCCAATAACTTGTTTCGGAAGGAAACTAATATACATTAAGCAAGAAGAACATAACTTTCGTCATTCAAACAGATATTTCATTAAAACGAACAAAGTTGGTCGCAGTTAAAAGACATTTTCAAGGAAACGCTTCTGTACATAGGTATTTGCAGCGTCATTATATTATTCTATATTAGCAAAATTACAAATGTATCGAAGTATCCTAAGATACAATTGGTGAGTATCGCATCGGATACATTCATTCCCGAAGTATCTTGTATCGTATCGCGATACAAATCCAAAGTATCTTTGCCCTGCCCTGGTGTGGAGATATCTATTTGAAAATCTAGAGCACACTATCGTGACTCTACATCTGCAGACCATCGTGGAAAGTGCCACATGCGTTGGACTTGCAATAGACGAGCACAAATGTAGCAGTCTGACATGTCCGTAGCATGGCCGGTCGTTTGTAAAAATTAGTCTAGGAGGGTTTATGAGATGCGAAGCATCTTATGCTCGGGACTATGTCCATCCCACCCGCGTCCCGCGTCCGGTCACATTAATGAAGTAGGGAAGCACCCATTATACGAACCAGAACACTAGTAATATGAAGGCCGTCAACCAGTACCACAGTCATCAAAGTCATGGCCGAGAGCACAGAGAGGCTGCTTAGCAATGGCTAGGCAGGTGGTGTCTGTCGCCCAGGTTGGCCCGATTCCTTGATCTTGCTTGCATGTGTTTGGAGGGGGCTTAGTCCGTCCCTCCATCCCGCGTCCCCACACCGCCACAGCGCATGCACGTACCCTCCTCCTCTCTCTCCTACGCTCACCCCCTTTCTCTCCTCTAGGAATCCTCTACTCTACGGAGCGGCCCCCCGCGTCCCACACCCCCCCACAGTGCATGCGCGTCCCCTCCCCTATCCTCTCCTACGCTCACCCCCCTTGGTCTACTCGACAGGTGGTGTGACAGCTGCATACTCCGCTGGGGGCGCCACGGTAGTTCCGCGGTATGAAAATGACGGAGCGCGCGCGCCTCATTCTCTCTCCTGTGCAGCACCGCGATGAGCGCCCGGACCGCTGCCGTGAAATGAGAGCGGCGACGTTCCTCGCACTCAAGATAATTATCTCCCGCTGCTTCGCATCCACACATGGTTCCCTTTAGCGGGAGATGGGGAATATTTAGATGCGAAGCATCTGATGCTCGGGGCTCTGTCCATCCGTCCCCCCGTCCCGCGTGCCGCGTCCGGTCACCTTCATGAAGTGGGGAAGCACCCATTATGTGAACCAGAACACTGTAGTAATATGAAGGCCGTCAACCACTATCACGGTCATCAGAGTCATGGCCGAGAGCATGGAGAGGCTGCTTAGCAATGGCTAGGCAGATGGTGTCTGTCGCCCGGGTTGACACCATTCCTTGATCTTGCTTGCATGTGTTTGGAGGGGGCTTAGTCCGTCGCTCCTTCCCGCGTGCCACACCACCCACAGCGCATGCGCGTCCCCCTCCGCCTCTCTCTCCTACGCTCACCCCCTTTCTCTCGTCTAGGACCCTACGGAGCATCCCACACCCCGCTACAGCGCATGCGCGTCCCCTCCCCCTATCCTTTCATACGCTCAACACCACTCTCTCCTCTATGAATCATCTACTGTACGGAGCGGCGCCCGCGTCCCACATGCCCACAGCGCATGCGCGTCCCCTCCCCCCTCTCTCCTCTAGGAATCCTCTACTCTACGGAGCGGCTCCCGCGTCCCACACCCCCCACAGCGCATGCGCGTCCCCTCCCCCTCTCTCCTCTAGGAATCCTCTACTCTACGGAGCGGCTCCCGCGTCTCACACCCCCACAGCGCATGCACGTCCCCTCCCGCTATCTCTCCTCTCCTACAGTCCCCCCCCCATCCTCTCCTCTAGGAATCCTCCACGGAGCGGCGCGCACGACAGGTGGTGCGACAGCTGCATACTTCACTGGGGGCGCCACGGCAGTTCCACGGTATGAAAATGACGGAGCGCGCGCGCCTCATTCTCTCTCCTGTGCAGCGCCGCGATGAGCGGCCGGAGCACTGCCGTGCAACGAGAGCGGCGACGTTCCTCCCGCTCAGTTATCTCCCCGATGATTCGCATCCACACGTGGTTCCCTTTAGCGGGAGATGGGGAAGTTTTCTATGTTCGTTTTATCTGCATGTAACCTGCTGTCGGTGGTGTCAAATCCGTATTATATACGTAGCTACATGTGAGTTTCACATTTCTCACTTTATTTCACATGAATAATATCCGTTAATATATTTTGACTGAAAGGCACTGTAACGTTAATGTAACGACACGTTCGAATTTTCGAAATCTAACTGTAACGAGTTACTTCCGTAATAAAACAACGTCTATCGGGAACTCGTTCGAAAACTTGGAAGGAACGGGCTTTCGTTACTGTTTTAGAGGAACGTGTACAACACTGCGTCCCCTAGATTTACGTGGGTAGGCACTGGCGTCGGTCGTCTCTACTCATTTCACTCACAGCGCAGTAGACCAAAATTCACGACATTGCACTCATGTCGAAAACATTGCGGTCTATTCGTGTGTAATCCTACGTGTATGATGTAATCATTCCTACCCCAACAGAGTAGGTCTCGTTTCGAACTGAACGATTCAAGCCATGCCACCAGAAGAGTAATGAGGAACACCCGCATGATGGTGGCACCAAAGTTGGTGAGGCTTGGTGAATTCAGGCGCTGGAACATTGCGTCCAAGAATGTTTCCACCAATATTTGAGCCCTTTGGCTTGTCGTGGGGTCACTCCAGGCCATCTGCGGTGCATTAAATTAGCCCTGCAATTCATATTTCTCGACCCGAGTGCGCATGACGAGGATGTCGCAGCCATCCAAGATTAAAATGCCTGTTCTCTTCAATATGGTCGCACGTAACAGGACGCAAGGATGACGCTACTGGAATAGAGCCAAACCAACATGGTAACAGCTTCCTGGCACCGATTGCACCATTGTGACAGCGGCATGGATGGCTCTGGAAAAGTTTTAGTGATAAATGCCACCACATTACTAGGAGTACAGTCGGGAACGCCGCATCGCTGGTCTAGAATATAGGGTTAGCGTACGCGTTGAAATTGTGGAAACGTGGAATGAGTTCGTCTCCTGCAGAAGTGATGCCCGCTCAGACAGTTTCTTTTTGCGTACGCGCTGATGAAGCTTTCAAACCTTTGTTTTCAAACCCCGACAGTATCATTGTAGAACGCCAAGGAGAGACTGGTCAATATTGCCACGCGTGCTATTTTGATGCGCTCTGTTTAAACCGACAAAGACTGAACAATTCTCGGCACAGATCGTGCCTCAGTGTTCGAGAAGCTTCACGTTCGTGGTAGATAATTTTGTTAACACTTCGCACAGCACGCGAAAACTCAAGATTATTTCAGAGCTTGCGCGATGGTCAGTGATCAGGCTGGAATGTTCGACGCGTGATGTATAAAATCCGGCGCGTTGCAACGATGATAAGTTGATCGACGGCCGACGCTCTGTTCGCCGCTATCCGTGCATACCGTGTGTATTGCTGTAAACTAACTTTCCGTTTCTCGGCCGCAAGTTCGGCCAAAGTGAACAGTTTCATCTTTGACACGTCGCCTGCTGCATTCGTCGACGTCACCACTACGTGACATCTGGTGGAGGTGCTGCTTCGTCCATGCTCCGGATGCCCCCGCGAGGCACTGACCCTAGCCCAAGCCGCGAAGAAGACGACGCAAAGGACAACGCTTATCGTCAAACTAGCCGCAGGCAGAAGAGACTACAGCCAGAGTACGGGCTCCTTCCGGAAATCACCAGGCAAACGAAGACTCTGACTTCAGCCACAACGATGATGACAGCCCCTATGCCGCCTGCATCAATAGTGCTCCATCGTGATGGCACTGACCACAACCGGCAGAATATTGCGTTCACCCTGGCTCTGGTCGGCGACAAAGTGCAGCGGCTCAAGAGATCGCGAAGACTTTGGGAATTACGAAACATATTTCTTCATTGTTGATATGTACTACCAGTCGCTGTGCAATTCTGCTCGTACCCTGATATAATGAACTCGGCTTCCGTCAAGTGTTTTAGAAGTGACTTAACTGTCCACGGAGTTGTACTTTGCCCGGAGTAATAAGGGCGCAGCTAGATTTGATCTCAATACTAATTTTAAGGTTTATTTGAACCTGTAGTTCACTAAGTGTGCTGTGAAAGTAAAGATCATTTATTGTGAATGCAGTGGAGTTTGCTTCTCAAACTCCTGCGGTCAGTACCAATAAAATGTGAACACTGCAACTAATCGTAGATAGCTTCAAATACCTGGTAGTTTCATTTCTAGTCGTACGCACACCTGGGGACCTGCGCTGCCTAATGTGCATTGTTATGGCCTACCATGTTTTTCGCAATAATGGCTGCCTAAAAACTTTTTACTTCCAATATTTACCCACGGAAGTCAGCGAACAACAGGCAAGCTATTATGAGCAGCACTTTGTCGCTACGTTTTAAAGTTCGAATCCATTGTGCCGCTCGTTTTCCTTTTGGACTCAACCAATCGGTGAGGGAAAAGGGGAACTGCAGTGAAACTTTCGTAGAGTGGCCATTGCTAAAGTTAAGTGAGTGCCAGTGCATAAATCGGCTATCAGGCCTTTCATTCTTAAACACGGGAACTAGCTTTATAGCCTTCCCACCACAATACATTAACACTGACTCCGACTATTCCCTTCTCAATTCGAATCACCCTTTTCTTTTACTCCGGCTAGTTAAGTCTTAACAAGTTAAGCGAAAAGGTGTGAATGGACGTTGACACGTTAGTAGTATCCTTCCTGATAATCCAAATCGATCTTTCATTAAAAATAAGTTCCCCTAGAAGCTTTTCAACTGCGGTCAATCGGACGACGGGAAAGATGCTCACGAAAACTTCTCACAATAGTTGAAAGATTAAATGTCACTATATGGACTGAAAAACAGAAAAACTAGCATGTCTGAAAGGTTAAAGTTATGTTCATTTAAAAAAGTAATACCGTCATCAAAATAAACCCTTGGTATAGTGAAGTTCTGTGATTGATTGTATGTTTGGAACTGAATGTTTCTTTTGTTAGCCGAGGGGGCATTGACGAATGTTTTTGTTTTGAAAAAGGAATAGCTTCATCAAGATAAACTATTGTTATGGAGGAGACGTGTTAGACAATACATGTTTGCGTTTGAATTTTTGTTTCGTTCGCCGAGCGAATATTGACTTCGTAGTAATATAAATGAAACTCAGCGCGTATATTGTTTGCCCCTGAACGCGGGACCCGAGAGTGACGCACGCGACAAATCCATCTGTAAGCTCACTTGCTATCGAAGGTTCCTATTGGAACAGTAGTCACAGACGAAAATCATTTTACGTCAAGTGATTCGTCACAGAAATTCCTGATTTCGTTGACATTGAGCTGTCTTGCTTACGTACAACGGCGGCGACGTACAGCCACCTCAAAAAAATCGTCAGTTGTCTTGATCTCATAACATGTGTGAAACAATGCATATTATCAAACTGACAAATTCTACCGTAACCGAAAATCTCCTGCTTGGAAACACCCCAATAAAGATGCGAAAAATAGCTTGGCCTATTCCGTTAATACGGTCTCGCACACCGTACGGAAGGCGCGAATGCGCACGCATCGCCACATCGTGCGCTGCCCTTTCCGGACAACATTGAATAAGGTTTAAATGCCCTCGCTAACTCCTCCCTTCTCCTGTTTACATGAACGTTCAGACAACTTACTCTGAAACATATGGGTTCTCAGAGCCGCATGCAATAAGTAACGCCATTAATTCCTTGGGAATTGCGGCATCTAAGACAATGACACTGTTACATTTTTACCTCTCTTAATTACCACCATTATGTGTATTGAACAATACAACGTACGAACAAAAGAAACGGAAAACCATGCGCAACAAATGCACTACCTCAGTTTAATAAAACAAATTCAATTGGTTTGTATTGCCCCTACTTCAAAACAATGCAATGATAAGTCTAAACGTCAAATTTTTTTCCCGACTAAAGCAAGTTACTTTCATTAAACTTTCTGTTGACAAAGTTGTTATTTCTGTGGACAAAGGAAACCGCACTAAAAGGTCCGCACCGATTTGCTGGAACAGTCGGCGAGGCAGTTCGATCGGCTGAAGAAAGCCTGCCGGTCATGTTGGCGGTGTGTTGCATCGCTGACAGTCTCAGCACGTGTTTACGTTGCGAGCGACCTCGGCGGAAAGGGGCGGCCAGTAGTACTTTTCGTGTATTTCTTGCGAGAGTGCGAGAAACTCCGAGGTTTCCTGCCTCCGGTTCGTAGCCTAATGTGTGGAGGACTTCTGGTCGCTGTTCTTACGGTACCGCAAGAAGGTAATTTGCTCGAAGCGGCAAGAAGTTCTTGTTTTGGAAAAAGTCGTGTCGACTGAAAAACGACGCAAATGGCCGCTTGAGCACCTTCGGAACAACGGCGATCCTGCCGGCGAGGTATTTAACTAGGTGCCTAAGTTCCGGGTGGGCTCGCTCTCGTGTAGCAAAGTCGTCAGCACTTATGGTTGCCAACAGACGTCAGACTCTGCCCAGGCGGCGCTGCGTAAAACGCCACCACCAGCGCTCTCATCACCGCCCTTGCCATAACTGGGTAGTGCAAAGAGAGCCGTGTGCAAGTGAATGTGCATAGGCCACTATAGAACGCCCCTCTATTGTTGGTGTTGAGGCGCGGTTTTCTAAAAATCAAGTACCTGGAAAGCTTCTTCCGTCAACCCACCCTCGCTTTAGAAAAGTAGGAAGATCAGCAACGTGAACTGCGGCTACAATGCAAAAGATGTTTCAGTTATTTCGGCGTGCTGAAACTCGCCAGTGCAAGAGAGCATCGCATGACATCGAGTTCTAGGCACTCCGACGTGCGTTCTGTAACGCCTGAATGCGTGATATCTGTGCACGAGCCATGTATCTTGCGATAAGTGGTACGACGCTCGCTTTATCAGGCACGAATTACCCCGGTGATTTTCGCCTTGTCAGTTCCATTCTCCGTTCATATCTAGCTTCTTGAGCGTTGAACTGTTTGATTACCTATTCTAGATTGTTCTGTTGACGATTGTCTTCCGTTTGCATACGTGCGTGTCCATTTTCTCGGGATACAACAAAAGGCAAAACCGTGACCTCCTAGATAGCTCCGGCAATCGCGGAGGGCACGGGCAAGAAAAACCTCAAGGTGGTTACGACCAACATTTTGCGATTTACTTGCATGATGCACGTGTTAGCAATTTCTAGTTCAAGCCGGAAATTTGAGCCTTGAATGCGTACGTGCGCGATGCTGTGTTAAGACGACCAGTTCAGATTATGGGTGGCGGCGAAGTGCGCGATTTATCGCGCGCTTCACCAGTCTGCATGTAACTGCTGTACATCGTGCACTGCAGTTTGAGGCTCTGCTGAGCTTCAGAGTCAAGGTTTCCGCGATTCTACGTCAAGGCTACCCATAACAATAACAGGAGACCCACATTACCACACTTTCTCATGCGACCGGCTCTGGAAAACGCGAGTAGTTCGCCTACCCAATACGTTCGCAAGGGCCCGTATCCAGCGCTCTCGCCGTTTTGCTTCGTGCAACAGCTACGGAAATAAATAGAACTGAAGTCCTTTACCTCCGTGGCAATACACAACGCAGCAGTATACCGTCGACTGAGGCCTTTCTTCGTAGCGCGCGGAGCTGTTGCGTCTGCTTGTGTTTACGCCGTCCTTCTGGCAAGCACTTCATGATGTCTTCGTTGCGTGTCTGACTGGCGGAGAGAACTTCGTAGCCCTTTTTCTGAGTTCTGGCAGCAAAGGCGTCTGTGTAGTCCAGCCGACTTCGGCAAAAGTGAAGTTATGCGTCGCGTGACATAAAGCCCTGGAGGCGCGAGAGATATTTCAGCGTGCGCCTCATTTCTTTCATATTTCTAACATTTTAGTATTTCTGTACTACGAGTACCATGTAACACTCTTTCCCATCGGGATGATTGAAAATGTCTTGGTGAGATACGCAACCATATTACTAGGAGTACAGGCGGGAACGCCGCATAGCTGGTCTGCAATATAGGCTTAGCTTATGCGTTAAAATCCTGGAAACGCGCAATGAGCTCGTCTCCTGCAGAAGTGACGCCCACGCCGGCAGTTTCTTTTTGCATATGCGCTGAGGAAGCTTTCAAAGCTTTATTTTCAAACCACGACAGTATCATTGTAAAACGCCACGGAGGGACTGGTCAATATCCCGAGAAGTCATTTTAGAAGATTAGTTGCAAGCACTACCTATCTGTTTTGCAGATATGTCTGCAAACTGCCGCAGCTCCGTTGCGGACAAGGTAGGGGACACATGCACAGGCTGAGACCGCTGACATAGAAGATGCTCCTGGTCACACGCTTGTGTGCTTGATCGGTAGCTGCGTTGGAGTAAAACGGAACAACGCTGCGCCAGATGACAAAGTTTGTGCAATGATGCCAAGCATTTATCTAGCTATGCTAACGCCACATGACTGATGAAACCGTATGTCTGTCTGTAGGTTCGTTTGCCCGTGAAGACCTTAACTCACCCTCCGAGTTCCTTTATTGAAGGTGGAAATATAGGCAGCTACCAGACGAAACTTTTTTGTGGTCGGTCGCATCGCCACGCTGTTTTGTGTAATTGAAAATTTCCATTAGGCCTTATCGCCGCAGGTGCACAACACCTCCTGGTATTATGGGGAAACGTGCAAAAACATGCGGAAGGGGACGAGGGTTTGTAAATGTGAATGCTGTTTGGGAGCAAACCCACAATCTGCCGTGGTAGTGCGTGTTATTCCAGCAAAATTCTCGGTAAAGTCACGGCACCATGTAAACAGACCCGAGGAATACGTAAGCCAATAAGGTTTTACCGTTCCGCGCCTCTTAAAGGCCTCTCGTGAATGGGCCGTTGCCCTTGTTTAACCGAGAACACATTATTGAATCAGTGAACAAATACCGTGGAGGAAATCCATTTTTCCGGCTACAGACAGTGAATCACACGACAACGCGCTGCGATTTCATGTCAGCCACACACGTCGTCCGCGACACCTCAAGGATGGCAAACAATGAAAGAGAAAAGTTCGTGAGCCCAGGTGACCACATTCTGTGGGTTGGAATATGGAGCGAAAGGCGGACAGCCCGAATCCAGCGAAAGACGGATGAGACGACGTCCTAAGCGCTCCATTTCCCCTTCGCGCAATCTTGTGGGTAATGAGCTACCCGCCTTTGTCCCGTTGAACCACCCCTAAGAAGTGCGTATTATCAAACGGAATGATATATATGGAGCATGTATGCGTTGTGGTCGGCTGATGAAACGCGTTGCCCTGCGAAGCATTTATATTTATGTATGGCAGCTAGGCACGATGGCCATGACGGTTTAGAGCCGTTTCGCGCTCCGTTGGTTTCCAGCATCCACCACACTCTAGCATCCATCATACGCCAGCATACACTGCAGTGCGCTGCAGTGTATGCTGGCGTACGATGCAGTGCGCTGCACATACTGCAGTGCGCTGCACATACTGGAGTCTGCACTGTTTCTGCCCGTACCGCTCGCTGCTTTCTGTATTGTGCGTGGCTGCGTGTTTTTGAGTATCGTTAATATCGAGCCTTTCATTCGGAGGGTACCGATAGATGCTATCGTAACAGGTCCGAAACATACTTTTTTTATTATGTATTTGATATATGAAAAGTTGACGAGGAGAAATTCGTAAAGAAGGGTTGTGTGCTGGAGGCGACGTTTCGACAAATGTACTTGTCTTCTTCGAGGCTGCAAATGCTTTCCTTAGCGCTTGCGCGTATGTCCTCCGTACCCTTCTCTCCAATACAAAAGAAAGGAGGAAGAGCGCGCAACAACGAAAGTGGCAGTGGGGCACACCGTTACGCATTCGGTGAGCCAAAATGAAAGATGTATCCCGTCAAAAAAAAAAAAAGAAAAAAAAAGGAGGCCGCTCGGGGAGGGGGTGTAGCCAGATATCTAGATAGATAGATACGGTCAAGGTCGCCACAGTTTGCTAAGAAATGCTTCGCGTTTAAAAGAAGGGAACAGTTAGCCAAACAAATACCTGAATATGTTAGTGCAGTGGAAGCACCCATCCCTACATGCCGTAGGGAACTGAAAACGGGCATGTAGGGAAGAAGATGAATAAAAAGATGAGGAAGAAGCGTCCTGGGGTTAGCAGATCGGGACGCAATTTTGCGACGACATTATGAAGCGGGAACATCCTTTTCTACATGACCGGTTTCAGGCTTGGCTTCCACCAGTGCCTAATGAGAAAAAATCACCCTCAAAACACTGCATGCTTCGCCTCCAACCAGACTCCATGTTAGTGGAGCGTAAACACCTTTCCCTACATGCTTCGGTCCTTCCCAGTTTTTCTTTGTTGCACTTGGTGTCAGCTCACAAATCGACCATTGATACTTCTCTCGGACGGGCCGATGTACATTTTCCCACCGGACATGGGACTGGAGTAAACAACTCCGGAGAACATTCCACTTGCCTGCATTTGTTTTGCCCTATTCTGCCATAAAAATTGGGACGCTTTTCAATAAAGCGTGAGAAATGGCTTTGTAGCCCTCTCACCATACGGCATCAGTACTGGCTGATGAACTGTAGCATCCTGTTTTCCCCCTGTTCTTTTTTTTTTTGTGGCACATTTATGTGCACGAGTCTATGTCACGGCAGATGTTTTTTGGAGACAGCTCTCTCAAGTTTTCATGACAAAGATTATGCATGCAATCTTATTTTTTCTTTTTTTTTTTTTGGGGGGGGGGGGGTGGGGTTTATGTTCCGAGGTTACATGTGGAAATGAAAATGTCGAACTACTACTAATCCCACTGAGGCTACAGATATCTTTCGAATCGTATTATTCATTTTTGTGAAAACGGATCAAAGTGAACACGAAGTGCTGAAGTGGCAAATTTTGGGTACTTTTTGTATTTCTATTTTTACCTATTTGCAAAGCGTACGTTTGCCTAGTGCCAAATAACTACATATGAAAAAGAACGAAAAACAAATTTCTTACTTTTCGACTAAAGCACAGCATTTATTTTCAAGGCGCAGACGATGGTAGCGACGACCGTTACAGCCAACTGAACATGTGGACCAACTTTCCAATGCTTCTCTATTCTTCATATTTTGAGCTTATGCCCAACACACTTATATTTAGCAGTAATACAGACTTTATGCGCATTGATGACAGATGCGTATAGCCTATTTTCTGTTCGAAAGATGTCAATATCAGACAAGTCGAATAATCTTTTTTCTATGTC
>JALIZH010000720.1:0-16666 GCA_030522465.1 Rhipicephalus appendiculatus
TTCAGAACTTATGTTTGGTAATTTTATGTTTAAATAGACTTTAGTTTACGATTGGTTGCTGATGTGAGCACCACATCAGCAACCATGTGGAGCACCCATAAATTGGTTCCTTGATAGAGTGGCAAAGATGGTAGATCTTTTTGCATAAATACCAACGAAATATAGTGTATTAAAAGGCGGGTCATATACAGCTGAACAGAGCCAAGTTATGAACGCTTCTTTGCATGGCAGGTGTTCGCGGAACTTCAATGCGGTTCTCAATGACCTCTCTATTGTAACAACAAAACAGAAGAGACACATTTTCGTGCCCTGCCTAATAGCAGTGCAACAGAAGTACGGCCATTGACAACAAATAAAATTAAATGCAGCGTGACGTGTAGTAAAGTATCTTAAGAAACAAAGATGGGTGCATGTCATGCTGCCTGTATATCCCTTGCGACACCACCGGATTACATCTGGTGCAAGATCATATTAAAATTATCATGAAAAAAGGTAATGCCGCATGAGTGCGCCTAATGTGGAGTGCGGAGCCACTTTAGTTGGAGGTTTCTGCACGGTGGTCATTTTGAAGGAATACAAAAAAATGTAGCAAATTGGGCAGGTTGGAACATACGCGTGACGGTCAGCGCAAATAGGACACGAAATACAAAAAGTACCCGACACAAGCGCTAACAGCTGAAGATTTAATGGGAAAAACGTGGCATATATAAACAGAAAGGAAGGCCCTAACAAAACCTTATCTACCCCGACCAAGCATCTAATCACGTATGCTGTAGATGTAAATCCCTAGCATCAGTAAGAGCAATATGCCTTCTTCACAAAGCGTCGACGTATGCGCTCTACCCTGCAGGAAGTCGCGAAACGCCTCTTCATCTCGGAGGTTTTGCTTCTGGAAATACCGGTTCTCCCGCCCCTACCAAAGCCCTATCAGAACGGCAGAGGGGCAGCACAGGAAAATGAAAGAGGCGGATTGAAGGCTGACTCACGCACCCGTCTCTCGCTTTTATTATTTCGAACGCTTCGGCGATTTCACGCGTGCGCTGGTCCTTGTGCCTCATCACTACAACGGTTTGTTTAGCTCAGCTGCGCAACCGCACGGCCGGCAATGGAGAAACATATTTACACAGGCACATTCGCTTAATCCGGAATAGGTTCATCCAGATTAACTTCATGCAGTTGTGTTTTATCTACCTGATGGCTAGGCCATCTCAACTTGGTCAGGATTAGCGTAAACCGACATATTTCACACTAATCCGAATATTCCAGCTTAATTGGTATCGATCATTATTGATTTGTATCGACTACTGTTGATTGACTTGTACAAGCTTAATTAGGCCGGGATAGCCTTGCTTAACAAGGCTTTTGTAAGCTTAAGATAGCTTAATTCGGCGGCTTATTTGGTATTGACCAGCATCGATCAATTTTAATTGGCATCCATTAGTACTGCTATCTTTGAATGAGCTTAATAAGCCAGAGCTATGCCTAACTTGTCTTAGCTAAGCTTATCTAAGCTGTAAATGACATATGTAGGCATAGGCAAGCTGAAAGGAGTTTCTTTTCACTCCCCACGCGCTCACGAAAAGCTTAGCAGCTCCTCTGTTGTAGCAGATTCACACAATGATTTTGTTATGCAGCTAAGCGAGGCAAGTATGTATTTAATGCACACAAGTGATCTAATAATTCAAGGACTAATGCGTTTGTACATCCGACCCCGCGCTAGCCACAGCATCCCGCCTGTCATTTTATAGCCAATATGTGTACCCGCAGAAAGGGTGGCTCGGAGTGTGTCAAAATGTGTCTCCAACCTAGCAGCGGCGACGCGGGCATCGCGGGCGCCCTAATGCAATCATGATGTGCTATCCAATTTCGCAAATTTCACGTTACCGAAGCGGCATTTAGTCGGTGATTAAGAGCTACATCAATACCTAGACGAAAATTTTTTTCTGTGAATACGAATGAGGTACTCTCGGTTAAAGTTGCCATCCCAGAAGTGTTGAATAGGCCATAAAAATGAATATAATTTTTTTTTAATTCCGTATTAAACACCCCCTGTGAAGTCGCTAATTTTAACTCTTCTCGAAAGTAGTCACAGCCTCAACAGTTCGACGAAAGGTTGTCTGGCCAGGTGTCCCGCCGCTACGAATGAAAAATTACGGTTACTCTTAGTCAAAAGAATCTGCTCACGTTTGAGAACACGCGTAGTATCCTTGTTCGCTCTCTGTAAATTATTTTTTGATCCTCTGACTCAGAACCCTTCCCGGACGTACCACTGGACCTAAAACCACTGTTCCCGACGTGGATAAAGGTTGCGGCTCGCTCTTCTCAGTACCCGTGGATGTACCCGGCGATGCAATTGTACGACTATACTGTCAGAAGGCCGTTTTATGATCGCTTCATCAATGACGTCATAGTACCGACAGCCTCGATGCTTCGTCCGTTCATGTATAGACATGGTGTTGCCGCACTGAATTATGGTGGCCTTGGAACGGTACGCACTCTGTCTTCCATTACGCATAGCCCGTGCTGTGCCTCTTTCTACCCAATCGTTCCTTCATAATCATTTCTGTAAGATTACAGTACTTGTACACAGATGTAGCATAGGTTGCCGAGTGCTGAACTTTATCTCGGAAACACCGCTCAGGATGCGTGTTAAGAGGAAAAAACGGCACATTTTATTCACGCTGCACATGAGTAAATTAGCAAGCAGCGTCATAGGTTTCTGCGCACATGCATTTAAAGCAGTGGCGTAAATCCATAAAGACCACAAGGGGGGGACACACATATTACAATGGCGGCCATTTTGTTTTTATATATGTGCTTTATTTTTAATGATAAAAAAATTAATATTATGCATGAACATATATACATAATAATAGTAATAATATTAATAATAATAATAATTAAACAAGCATCAGCATCGGCTCCTGGTCAGAAAAATAGCACTGAGTATACTATAGTAAGCGACGTCGCATGGCGAAGTTAGTTTCTAATATCAACTCGTTGGCAGGCACTAGCATTTTTGCAGCTGCGTCATTCGGTTTAAATTATGCAATAAAAATTGTACCACTTTTTGTGCTAACGCATAAAGGCATTCCCCATCGTGTGCACCGGCTAGAAGTACCGAGTTTCTGTTCAATTAGAGTGCTTCAGATGTCAGAGTTGGTTTTACGGAGAGTGTGTTGTCCTTGACTCTCAAAAACTTGAAATATGACATTTGGAAGATAAATCTCGAGGGGGGGACACTTGCATGGGGTGTCCCCCCCCCCCCCCGCCTGAACCCGTTCAGTCAGGGCCCCCCTGACCCCCATGATTTACACTACTGATTTAAAGTGCCAAACATGCTGCTTTAACACTACGGTGGCATTAAAACATCGGTTTAAAGATGTTTGCTGCATGCTAAAGGGACAAGGAGTACAGATTTTGCTGCAGAACAATGATAGCGAAATAGGGTGTCAATTATCGCAGTGTGTCGCAATTCCTATTCAGTTTGGAAATCAATCGACCCAAATACTTCTAACTGGATTGTGTTCCAGAGGACAATGCTTTCGATTCCCTCCTTGGCGAAGATCCGTCCACTTCTGGCACGTTATGAAGGCATCTGTTGACCCGCATGCTGAGTCTTTTATGAAATCAAACGAATTAGTTCAAAAGGAAATGGCGATTAATGCGGCCAGCAAATCAATAAAGATGCTTTTCTTCGCCTCATCACCAACTGCTTTCCCCCACAGCACTAAAATGTGAAACATCCATGGCCAACGAAAAACACCTATCTATCTATCTATCTATCTATCTATCTATCTATCTATCTATCTATCTATCTATCTATCTATCTATCTATCTATCTATCTATCTATCTATCTATCTATCTATCTATCTATCTATCTATCTATCTATCTATCTAGGATGTATACCAAAAATGGTATGACATGACCGTATGACGAACATCATTGACAGGTCATATTGCCACGCGCGTTTCTTTCACTGTATTCGATTTTCCGCCCACAAAGACTATCAGCAGTACTCGGCGCAGACCGCGCCTTATTGTTCCAGAAGCTTCTCGCTTGTAGTAGATCGTTCTGTTAAGATTGCACGCAAGACGCTAACACTCAAGATTATTCCAGCGCTTCCGCGACGACTAGTGATAAGGCTAGAATGTTCGACGCGTGCGTTATAAAAGCCGGCGCGCTCCAACGATGTACAGTTGATCGACGGCCGACGCTCCGTTCGCCGCTATCAGTGCCAGTGCTTATTGCTGTAATCTGATTTTCCGTTTACCGGCCACAAGTTCGGCCTAATAAACAGTTTCATCTTGAACATTACCGACTGCTGCTTGGGTCAACGTCACGACCACGTGACATCTGGTGGAGGTGCTGTTCCTTCATGTTCCGGACGCCCCTGTCAAGCCGTGAACCCAGCCCAGAGCGCAGAGAAGACACCGAAGCCCCCGTGCAGCAACGAGCTAGCCGCAGGCTGAAAGGCTTGCAGCCAGAGCACGGACTCCTGCCGGAAAACACCAGGCAAACCAAGACTACGACCTCAACCGCAGCGACGATGACAGCCCCTGTGCAGCCTGCGCCCATCCTGCTCCGGCAGCCGAAGGAGCCGCCAACTTTCCGCGGTTCATCACACGAGGACCAGGAGACCTGGCTTGAAAAATACGACCGTGTCGCCGCTTTTAACAACTGGAGCAATGAAGACAAGTTACGGCATGTGTACTTCGCCTTGGAAGACGCGGCTAGGACATGGTTTGAAAACCAAGAGCGCATCCTGACAACATGGGACGTTTTTCGTACCAGGTTCCTGGCCACATTCACGAGCGTCGTCCGCAAGGAGAGGGCCGAGGCTACGCTCGAAACCCGCATCCAGTTTCCGAACGAGAACGTCACATTATTCGCGGAAGAAATGACCAAACTCTTCCGCCACGCAGATCCAGCCATGCCCGAAGAAAAGAAAGTTCGCTTCCTCATGCGAGGAGTGAAACAGGAGCTATTTGCAGGACTGATGCGGAATCCACCAAACAGCGTCGAAGAATTCGTCTCGGAAGCGACGACGATTGAGAAGACGCTAGAAATGCGCACCCGACAGTACAATCGTCGCCTGACTCCAGACAGCGCAGCTGTTCAAGCCCTCGGCTCTGAAGATCTGCGCGAAACCATCCGCGCCATCGTGCGAGAGGAGCTGCGGAAGCTCTCTTTTCCACAGCCAGAGGTGACGTCGATTGCTGAGGTAGTACGCGAGGAGATCCAGCAGTCACTTGGCGTTGCTCAGCCAGTACAGCCGCAGCCACAGGCTATCAGCTACGCTGCTGCGGCCCGCCGTCCCGCTCCTCCGCCGCGCCCACGTCAAGACGCCACTCCGCCGCAGTTCCGCCGCCAGACACCTCCGCCGCCACCATCGACGTCATACAGCCAGCCAGGCGGCCAGCAATACACGCCGAGGAAGACCGACGTTTGGCGCGCCCCCCGACCACCGCCCACTCTGCTACCATTGCGGAGAAGCTGGTCACACATACCGCCGCTGCCAGTACCGACAGATGGGCCTACGCGGTTTCGCCGTCGACGCGCCTCGTCCACAGCGGGGTGAACTACCGCAAGACATCGCCGACTACCTCGCAGGAGCTCAGAGGACGCCCCGACGACCTTCCCGCTCACCGTCGCCCGGCCGCTACATGTCACCGCACCGCCGGCAGTACACTGGCCCTAACCGGGGCCGGTCACCTAGCCCTTACCCGGAAAACTAAGGGCAGCAACCGATGGAGGTGCGGTTGCTGTACGTCGAACTACCGAAGATCCTCCGCCGACGCCGACGACGACGACGCGACGAAACCTGCTGAACACGACGCGAAGCAGACAGAGCACTGCCGACGAAACCTCGCGGACCGAGCTAGACCTGACGACTCAACATGATGGAAGCAGCGCAACAAATCGACGCAGCCGTGATCCGACGCCGCGAGCTAACCGCAACGCAAGGCGACGGACTAGCGACCTCGACGTTCTCATCGACGGTCACAACGTCACCGCTCTCGTCGACACTGGTGCCGACTATTTCGTCGTCAGTGGGCCATTCGCCGCCAAGCTGAAGAAAGTAAAGACCGCTTGGAGTGGACCCGAAATTCGGACAGCTGGAGGCAACCTGATAACGCCGATTGGAGTCTGCACGGCGAGAGTCACCGTCAATAACCGGACTTATCCTGCGAGCTTTGTAATCCTACAAAACTGCTCCAGGGATGTGATACTTGGAATGGACTTAATAAGTGACCACGGCGCCGTCATCGACCTAAGGTCTGAGTCGATAACACTAACCTCAGACAAAGTGCTGCCGCCCGTCGCGACGCCAGCAAATCATGCATTGAATGTGATAGAAGAGCAAGTGACCGTTCCGCCACTCTCCAGCGTCATTATTTCCGTCGGCACCGAAAACCCTGCGAACCTTGAAGGCGTCATCGAGGGCGATCAGCACCTACTCCTGAACCGTCAAATTTGCATCGCAAGAGGCACAGCCGAGCTGCGTGTCGGTAAAGCAAAGGTACTGCTGACAAACTTCAGCCACGAATATAGGCACCTTAACATTGGTACGACGGTCGCCTACATCGAGAAGTTCGTGGACGCCAGCAATGCTTTCGCCCTATCCGATGCTACCGAACCTCCTTCGACCAATCGAGGTCCCGGAATAGATTTCGACGTCAACCCGAGTCTCCCGAAGCACAAGCAAGACCAGCTCAAAAGTCTGATCTTGCAATTCAAGGACTGCTTCTCGTCGTCGTCAAGAATTCGACAGACCCCAATCGCGAAACACCGCATCATAACAGAGGAAAATAAGAGACCACTCCGCCAGAGCCCGTACCGAGTTTCAACGCGAGAACGCGATGCCGTAAAGCAACAAGTCGACGAAATGCTACGCGACGACATCATCCAGCCTTCCAAGAGTCCTTGGGCGTCACCCGTGGTGTTAGTGAAGAAGAAGGACGGAACCCTGCGTTTCTGCGTCGATTATCGCCGCCTGAACAAGATCACGAAGAAGGACGTGTATCCTCTCCCACGTATAGACGACGCCCTGGATCGACTCCACAGCGCGCAGTACTTTTCGTCGATGGACCTCGAGACCGGCTATTGGCAAATAGAGGTCGACGAGAGAGACCGAGAGAAGACTGCCTTTATCACACCAGACGGCTTCTTCGAGTTCAAGGTCATGCCCTTCGGTCTTTGCTCGGCACCTGCGACGTTCCAACGTGTTATGGACACTGTACTCGCCGGTTTGAAGTGGCAGACCTGCCTTGTGTACTTGGACGACGTCGTTGTATTTTCATTAAACTTCGACGAACATCTCCGGCGCCTTCAGGCTGTACTTCAAGCAATCAAGGCCTCCGGACTCACCCTGAAGCCAGAAAAGTGCCGCTTCGCATACGAGGAACTTCTGTTCTTGGGTCACGTCATCAGCAAGTCTGGCGTTCGCCCCGACCCACGGAAAACAGCTGCCATCGCTGCCTTCCCGCCGCCCACCGACAAGAAAGCCGTACGCCGATTTCTCGGCTTGTGCGCCTATTATGGACGCTTCGTCAAGGGATTTTCGCGCATCGCCGAGCCACTAACTCAGCTCACGAAACACGACGTGGAATTCAAGTGGGAAACGCCGCAGGAGGAAGCATTTCAGGAACTAAAACGACGCCTGCAAACGTCTCCGTTACTTGCGCATTTCGACGAATACGCCGAAACAGAAGTACACACCGACGCGAGCAGCGTAGGACTCGGCGCCGTCCTTGTGCATAGGACGGACGGACTGGAAAGGGTTATCAGTTACGCTAGCCGGTCGCTATCAAAGGCAGAGGCCAACTACTCCACAACAGAAAAGGAGTGCCTTGCCATCATCTGGGCTACATCAAAGTTTCGCCCCTACCTTTACGGCAGGCCCTTCTAAGTTGTGAGTGACCACCACGCCTTGTGTTGGCTAGCTAACTTGAAAGACCCTTCTGGTCGCCTCGCACGGTGGAGCCTGAGACTTCAAGAATTCGACATTACCGTCGTTTACAAGTCCGGAAGAAAACACTCTGACGCCGACTGCCTGTCTCGTGCCCCCCGTCGACCCACCGCCGCTGGACGACCAGGATGATGACGGCTTCCTGGGAACCATAAGTGCCGACGACTTCGCCAAGCGACAGCGCGCCGATCCGGAACTCAAGGGCCTTATGAAATACCTCGAGGGCAAAGCCACTGTGGCTCCAAAGGTATTCAGACGAGGACTGGAGTCGTTTTTCATGCGCAACGGCGTTCTTCTAAAGAAAAACTTCTCGCCACTTCGGGCCGACTCCCTCCTCGTAGTACCTTCGGCATTACGTCCAGAAGTTCTGCATGCTTTGCATGACGACCCGACGGCTGGACACCTGGGATTTTCCCGTACGCTGGCAAGGATACAAGAAAAGTACTACTGGCCTCGCCTCACTGCCGACGTCACCCACTACGTGAGGACTTCCCGAGATTGTCAGCGACGGAAGACACCACCGACTAGGCCAGCCGGACGTCTGCAGCCCATCGAGCCACCTCGCCGGCCGTTGCAGCAAATCGGCATGGACTTACTGGGGCCGTTTCCGACGTCGAATTCCGGAAACAAATGGATCGTCGTAGCTACTGACTACCTCACCCGCTACGCCGAGACAAGGGCCCTCCCCAAGGGCAGTGCCGCGGAGGTAGCAAAGTTCTTCGTCGAGAACATCGTACTGCGTCATGGCGCCCCAGAGGTCCTCATTAACGACAGAGGTACGGCCTTTACTGCGGACCTAACTCAGGCAATCCTGAGGTACAGCCAAACAAGTCACCGCCGGACCACCGCCTACCACCCACAGACCAACGGCCTGACCGAACGTCTAAATAAGACCATCGCCGACATGCTGGCCATGTACGTCGACGTCGAACATAAGACGTGGGACGCCATCCTTCCGTACGTGACCTTCGCATACAACACGGCCGTGCAAGAAACGACGCAGATGACGCCATACACGTTGGTCTACGGACGGAGCCCGGCAACGACGCTCGACGCCATGTTACCAAACGTGACCGACGAGGAAAACATCGACGTAACCGCCTACCTACAGCGCGCCGAAGAAGCACGACAGCTCGCCCGCCTGCGGATCAAAAATCAGCAGACGACTGACAGCCGCCGCTACAATCTTCGACGACGGTTCGTGGAATACCAGCCCGGCGACCGTGTTTGGGTGTGGACGCCGATACGACGACGTGGACTCAGTGAAAAACTTCTGCGACGATACTTCGGACCGTATAGGGTGCTTCGACGTCTCGGCACACTCGATTACGAGGTTGTCCCCGACGGCATTTCGAACTCCCAACGGCGCCGTGCGCGACCTGAAGTCGTCCATGTCGTGCGCCTCAAGCCGTTTTACGCGCGGTAGTGAACCTGAGGACTGTACTTCTTTTTTCTTTCATTGGACTTTCTTGCTTGTGCGTATTGTTTGTTGAACTTTCTTGATTTATTGTCGTTATTTATTGTTGCATGTATTTTTACCATGTGTTCTGTTCTAAGCATCGGGACGATGCCTTTTCAGAGGGGGGCATTGCCACGCGCGTTTCTTTCACTGTATTCGATTTCCGCCCACAAAGACTATCAGCAGTACTCGGCGCAGACCGCGCCTTATTGTTCCAGAAGCTTCTCGCTTGTAGTAGATCGTTCTGTTAAGATTGCACGCAAGACGCTAACACTCAAGATTATTCCAGCGCTTCCGCGACGACTAGTGATAAGGCTAGAATGTTCGACGCGTGCGTTATAAAAGCCGGCGCGCTCCAACGATGTACAGTTGATCGACGGCCGACGCTCCGTTCGCCGCTATCAGTGCCAGTGCTTATTGCTGTAATCTGATTTTCCGTTTTCCGGCCACAAGTTCGGCCTAATAAACAGTTTCATCTTGAACATTACCGACTGCTGCTTGGGTCAACGTCACGACCACGTGACAATATCATGAAAATCATGGCGTACTTCTCACGAACTCCGTGATTTTGCCAAAACCTTGGTGCACTTACGGCCGTTACGTTAACTTGATATATACCAAAACTGGTATGGCGTGACAAGAATGTATGACGAACATAAGCGACAGGTCCAAACGCGCAAGTCATGCCACGCATGTCACGAACAGTGTCGTTTACATGACATGGTCTCAGAAACTCACAGCCGTTTAATAAAATAGATATATACCAAAATTTGTGTGACGAGATATTTCTGTATAACTAACATAAATCACAGGTGGTATCGTGAAAAATCACGTGCAAGTCATGTATGGCAGGGTACGCCTGCCATGCTCATGGCGCGCTCACGCCTGTTTAGCTAGCTTGAGTTATACCGAAGTTGATATTGCGTGACGTCACTGTATGACGAACACAAATGACAAGTGGAAACTATGAAAATCATGGCATGCATGCCTTGCGTGGCATGACTTGCATGCCATGCTCATGATGCGCTCGCGGCCGTTTCGCTAGCTTCACACATTTGGAGTAGGTAACCTGACTGTACTACGGATATAAGTGACAAGGCTAACATAGCAATATGCATTTCATGTACGACATGATTTACTTGCCATGCTCAGGGCGCGCTGGCGGCTGTTTCGCTAGCGTGATATACACCATAACTGATATTGTGTGACGTGACTGTACGACTAATTTAAATGAAAAATAGTGATATGAACATCATGAAATTAATGTTATGTACAGCATGACTTGCACGCCACAATCATAGTGCGCACGTCGCAGGCTCGCTATCTTGATGCGCACACAATTTGGTATTGCGTGACGTGGCTGTACGACGACCGTAAATTGCAGGTCTTAACATGTAAATCATGACATACCGGTTATGTGCAGCATGATTTACCCTTTGCGGGCTGCTTCGCATTACATCGATTCCCACTGGGCGGGGGATCTGCTGAATTATTCGTAATATCGACGACTGTACTCATTTTGCAGTGGTGCTCTGCTGGGCACAGCAGTAAACAGTGGGAAGGTCATCGCATTGCAGTCGCCGTCCTACAGTGTCACTACCGCCTGATACCGCGTTCATATATATATATATATATAAACGTTGTGGCTGGTGCACCAGCCTTCGTCAGAAAGCGTATATATATATATATATATATATATATATATATATATATATATATATATATATATATATATATATATATATATATATATATATATATATATATATATATATATATATATATATATATAAACGTTGTGGCTGGTGCACCAGCCTTCGTCAGAAAGCGTATGCTTCGCGCCACTGTTTTATTTTCGTTGGGTCTTATCACACGTTTTTCTCCCGAGGTGACACACATGCGCAGGCATGCACGCAGAGAGTGCCAACAGTATGCGCCTCAGAAGATCACATTAACGGGTCGCCGAGAGTCACGACGCCACGGTGCATCTTATTGTTGAAAAGTACCACAGTCGCGTTTGGCTGAAGTGCATCTGCAAAGAAAACATAATCAGACAATATCAGTGACGACACCACATTGGGATCATTCACAGTGGCGGAAAGGCAGAACCACTACCTCAGCCGATGGATCATTACCTAGACCAGTCGCTTCGTACAACGAGTTTGTCACTCCACATTTGTAATAATAGTCATTCTGCATTGCATTTATGATGCAGATGGCACACTGGTATCGCCTTTACCGCATTCTTGAAGTATACTTTGCACTGTTCAGCCACGAATAACTTTTATACGAATATGCGCAGAATACATATGCTATCGCAAACTCCGTATCGTGATGTTCATGAGGCCTTAGTATAATGAGGCACATGAGCCGGAGCGGCTATTTAAACTCCAAAAGGTCCCCTCATCGGCCCTATTGGTGGGATGAAAATAAATTTAAGGAAGCTTTGTAAATTCGAAAATGCATTGGGCGAAGGCCTGTGGTCATTGCACTGACTATGCCATGTCTTTTCTTTTTTTTTACACTGCCAGTAGAATGGCCCACAAACGGAATGTGTGCGCACGTGTTTTCTTTTTTTAGAGGCGAAGGTCCTAGAACCTAGCCTTGTCTTCCGTTGTGGTCACGGTATAGAACCGTTGGTATACACCAGAACACAGCGAGTTCAATGTGTGCCGCCATATTTAGGTTAGCACGTCGCGCCATCTGTCGCATGCGCGGCGAAGCAACACCTTGAACTGCCAGGCTAGCAGACGCTCCGCCGTTCGAACGCGAAACTTCGCAACCCGAGTACGGCTGCAAGCATGTTTCGCCCTTTTCCTCGCCTGGAAATTTGTGCTGTTTTCTTGTGAAACGTCGAGAAGACCTTCGTCGATGGTCCGGAATGTCTACAGCACGTGCATTTCAGACTGCAAAAGCAACTTTATCAGGTACGTACTACTGCGATGCAAAGAAACATGAACAGCGGAAAGCGTGGCTTTCGACTCGGTCGAACTGCGACATGCCTCGACTGTCACTAGGTAAAACTGGTGCTTTCAGCCGGTGTCACCGTAGCTCTAGAATACCGCTCCGGCTTGTGCTCATGCACCGCATATGTTTATCATTTGCCAGTCGTGTCTGGCACTCGGAACACACACACGTGGTGCACGCGGTGCGAAAGCACCAGCCAGAGCAAGATTTTATAGTGCTACGGTGACGCCGGCTGAAAGCACAGATTCGCCTAGCGGCAGTCAAGGCATGTCGCAGGTCGACTGAGTCGAAAGCCACGCTTTCCGCTGTTTGCGTTTCTTTGCGTCGCGATAGTACGTCGTTACATTTGTACTAAACGTGCGCAGTGCGCGTGCACGCGTGAGACGTAATATCTCATATTATTGGCATGCGGCCTGCGAAAGAGTACGGCAATGTGTTGGTACCGCATACTACAGGCATATTGCGCGCAAATTACTGTTGTAAAGCGAAATAGCTAGCGTCGCGCTTGCATACACGCAGTAAGTGTAGTTACTTGTACACTTTTACTGGGCTCATAGTTTTTCCTGTTGATTGCCATTATCCACTGGCGGCGGAGCTCGACGCTTTTCGTTGCGGATGGAAATCTGTGAAATCTGAAAACACACACCGGCACGATTTCCGCGTCATGTTGTGATCTTCTAAAACAGTGCTGAATAATATCTTCCTCTTGCGCTGATTGTTTTCGCATCTAAAGACGGCACAGTGGTGCCAAGACGACTTCATGTAAGCGGGAGCAGCGTGAATAAGCGCTTTCACGTATTTTAAAGTGCCAGAGACACCGCTTACCATGTTAACTTGGCGCAACAGATACACGCCTTGGCAGTTCAGAAAAAAAATGGCGTCTTGGTGCGAGAGTATGCCGCCGGGAGCCTAGGCGCCTGGGTGCGAGAAAGGCGTGCTCTGGTCTATAGTTGAAACATATGCGAGACACACACACACAAAAAAAAGGTTTTACAATAGACTTGAACGTCGGCATAGGCTAATTATAAGGTAAAAGATCGCTGTTCCTGGCTAAAGTAACCTATCGAGAAGAGTATTGATGAGTTGATCTCTACTAAAATGTGCGTAGGTATTGAAGCTTCTCAAGGAAACCTCTAACACAGAGGCACACATCGAGCACTACATGTCCCAACAAGTTGCCCATATTAAAATTGTATCTTGCCACCGGTATGAATGAATGAATGAACAACTTCGTTTGTCCCTGGGTAAAGGGAAGGGGGCAATAGGATAGAGGGTGGTGGGGAGGAACTGCTTGAAGTAGTCCTCCTCTACCCTCTCAGCCCACTCCAGGATGGCCTCCTGAATGTCGGGCCTCGAGCTGCGCAAGGCAGCCTGCCACTGCTCCTCACTAGAAATTAGGCGTTTCAGGAAAGGGGGAAGAGGGTGCACAGGGCAGCGCCACATGATGTGGTTTAAGTCTGCTGTGGAGGAGGTACAGAATTTACAAGAGGGAGAAGTGTAACAGGACGGATGAATGCGGATGTAGGAGGTTCCTGGATTCACTTTCGAAGCATATCCTCCATTCCAGCAATTTTCTAAATCCTCCTTGAATTGCCTAAACCGACTGGAAGGTGATATAAATTTACACTTCTATATACACTTTAATCCCTCAATTTACATTATATGGCGCTACGCTCGGCTAACGTACGGCAACTCAGCGATACGATACGCAGAGCTTCGCCCATTCGTCATGATTCGCTTCGTGGAGATGCGGGGACGTTTTTAATTTTTACCGCGAATCGCAGCGAGACGCCACACATAAGCTTTCTTATGTCAGTGCACAGTAAACATTCAACTACGTATGTAGGGACAGGCTTCCTTTCGCATTATACCTATTCCTATGACGGAGGGATCAATCATGTCTTTTGCTTCTTTTTCCAGATGATTGGCCAGATGATTATGGGCGCATTGGACCCACAAAACATACGTTCCCTATATAGCAATGTAACAGATCCAATGGGCGATGTCATGAGAGAGTACACAAAAAGGACGTTGTGCTTGCGCAAATTTCGCCAGTCTGTTGTGAGTAACGCACCATTCGCCTCTCCTCTGTATCCCGTCGGACTATACAGGGTGTCCCAGCTATCACGCAGCACGATTTAAAAAAAGAGGAACGGCGTTACGCGAACCAGACCTAGTGCATATTGTTCCCAATATACTGTAGTAGCCGCTACAAATTTTTTTGTTAATGAGAATTAATTAATTAGTCATAATTAAAATTGTAACTCCAAAAAATACTCACCTAATTATCAAAGTGTGAATGAGGCAAATGTGGGCATGTTGAAATGACATCTATCTGTGCTACTTTCAACAACGTACTAATTGCGTGCTAATTTTTTTCTTTCGGATTCGATTGTTGCTTCGTGCATGGCCTCCGAGGTCGCGCGCCGGTGCACAATCTCGGAGGCCATGCATGAGGCAACAATCGAATCCGAAAGAAAAAAAATGCAGAAAAAAAAGTGCAGCTTATCCTCCAGGAAGACTTAAATAAAATTGTAAATTGGTGTTCCGTCTGGCTTATGTCCCTCAACGTTTCCAAATGCAAGTTCATGTGTGTTACCCGCAAGCACACAACCTTGAATTACCAGTACTTTCTCAAATCATCGGCGCTCACCCAAGTCGACTGTTACCGTTACCTCGGAGTTACAATCACCGATCAACTCACATGGACTGCGCACATAACTAACCTTGTAAAAGACTGCTCCAAATCGCTTGGCCTCCTTAAGCGATCACTCTTTCTATCCCCTTTCCCTGTCCGCAAACTCGCTTACGAAACGTTCATTCGGACAAAACTTGAGTATGCCTCAGCGATTTGGAACCCTCACCAGAATTATCTTATTGACTCACTTGAAGCAGTACAAAATCGCGCGGTGCGTTTTATTGCTTCAAACTATGACTGGCACACTAGTATCACTTCCATCAAATCTTCCCTCAGCATACCTAATCTATCTCTTCGCCGTAAGATTTCACAACTTTCCCTTTTCCACAAACTGTATTACAATTTCCCTCACCTCAGAGACACTATTTTTTCTTCCGCCCAATCGCACTTCACACCGTCTGTTTAATAACCTCAGTGTTCAACGCTTACATGGTACCACTCAAGCATTCAACAAATCCTTCCTACCAACTGCTATTGAGCTATGGAACGCGTTGCCCGAACAAATAGTACATGAGCAAGACTCCAATAAATTTAGACACATACTTTCATGTTTTCTCAACCCGTAATCTGCCACCATTACAGTGTTATTTCATGTACTACTCTTTTTGTAACGGCATTTATACCACTTGTTCTGCCTATTGCACTGTCTTTGCCTCGCTTTTGAAAGTGAAATCAGGTATTCTGTATTTTTGCAAACATTTTTATTTTTTTTCTAGCATTTCCATAATAATGATTATGCTGTTATTGATGCTTTTGTCCCCCCTTATGTAATAATGACCATGCTGTTATTGATGCTTTTGTCCCCCCCCTTATGTAATACCCTGAAAAGGGCCTTTAAGGGTAAAATAAATGATGATGATGGTGACGTATAGCAGACATTGTTTGCGCGATTTGTGTGTTCAAAGTACACGCAAACAAAAGCACGTCTACAATACGAACTTGTATATTTAAACAAAGGCGTTCCGAGGCGACTGATGTACTTGGATACGGCTGTTGGGATTCCAACGAGAGTGCTTGGCGCGTAAAGAGAGGCGATCGGCCAAGGTTACAGATTCGATGGCTGTAGCTCGAGTTCCCCGGCCGCATTCGGCGCCCGCACAGGAAACACTTCACGGCGTCGGCGTAGAAGTTGAAATTTGACTGCGTTCCCTCCCTGGTGCTGATGTGGAAGCACCATGAAAACTCTGTCAGGAAGCTGCTAGAGCTGGCTTCACGCATAGGGACGACAGCCGCTTTCACCAGAGAAACTGCGCTGGGCCAACTGATCTTAGTGCAAAGCATAAACGTGGCGCTCCAGCGGCCAAATCAAAAGGGAACAAACGGAAAACTATAGGTAACCGGATGCGCCTACCTATCTCAGATGACGGCAGCAGACGGCGTGTACTGGCCGTGCGCACGGTCCGCTTCTCACACTTCATTCGACTCCGATAGTCTTGCTTGCGCTTTGCTCTGCTCCTGTGCGTCTTATGGAGGCAAAGTTTAGCTCTGAGCGAGAGTACTGTGCAGACTACCTTTCGAAGCACAAGAAGCTCATTTTTAAAGAAATGAAATTTTCTCAGAGTTACCAT
>JALIZH010000721.1:0-28507 GCA_030522465.1 Rhipicephalus appendiculatus
ACAGTGGCACTGGCACGTGTGTCTTGATTTAGAATTGGCAATATAACGTTGTATGCTTGAATTTTACATAGCGGAGCTGAAAGTAATGATTACACCGAACCTGCTGATGTTGTTTGATTTTCAACATTATGACACGCCTCCTAAGAATTTTCTTTTTATTTCAGGTCCTCGTCCACCATATTTGAGTTCGTTCAGAACACTGCGCGTCAAGGATATTGCAAACTAACAGTGAGAACGATACATAATTGATAATCGGAAAGAAAAATGAACGACACATAACGGTCGGAAAGCACCGCGTTGGAAGTCAAGATGGTTTCCTGGAAACGAACGTCTCCGCACGGTACACTTCCTATTTGTCTTACTCGATGGCATTATTCATGAGAACTCGGCAGCCGAGGCGAGCGAGAACCCTCCCCGCATGAAACCTGTTTTTCACAAGCAGCTGCCAGAAACGGGTGGAGAATAGATTATGCAGTTGCGCTCTCTTCATCCCGACACCTTAGGAGCGTGGCTTTCTCCGACCGCTTTGATGCACGTGCGCCGAATGTTGTTGAATATTACCTAACGTTTTCTAGAGAAACGAAGATCCCACAGCGAAAGCGGCATGAGAATCTTCTCGAATTCAGTACATACATACATAGCTCACCGGCGAAGGTCGGACCCCATGACCCGAGAAGGGCTTAGATTAGAAAGATACCTATGTATAAAAAACGAGACTAATCTTCTTTTCAATCAACTCTGGTTGTGTGTAGATACGACGTAGTTTTTATCGAAAAGGAATTTCGAACTTTCGTCGAGCAAGCGTCTTCCGCTTTCAGGAACGCTACTTCACGTGACAGGACGAACTTTTTTGGCGAAGAGATGTATAATGAAAGTAACTGCGTGAAGACTAGTGCACTAGGTTTTAAAAAAAAAAGGGGGGGGGGGGAGATTTCTTGCAGAATTAGAAAGCGCCAAACAAAAGCGCTAATAATACTGGCTGCACTTACAAAGTTCTAATTCTGCCAAGTCTTCAAATGGTAGTGAACTACAAAATACGCGTACAATATACTCATACACGACCATTTTCGTAGGCAACTCGCGGAAGTAGTCCAGAGTAAAATAGCGGTTTAAGCCTCACGGTGGAACTGATCACGACGTGGCGTATACGGAGAGAGATCAACCGCGCGGAAAATTTGAGGACTTCGCACCCTATATAGCGCCTCGTACTGGCAGTGCCAGTCAATGGTCAATGGTATGATAGCGGTGGTATCGATACTACTCTTATGGACCTGAGCGGAAAACAGGGTTGCCGTTGGGTGGACTTGAAAAAGGAGCCAGAAATCAAGCCAAAAGTAGCCAAAGTAGCCATGCCATTTAATATTATCGCCAAATTTGTAGCCAAATGGAGCAGAAGTGGTATTATGTGTCGATTTTTTATATTGATCAATAAATAATAGCATTTTAAATAAGTAAGACCATAGAAAGCCACCGATCAAGTTGGAAATAAATTAAATGAAATAATTATGATAAATTCATTACGCGTTTATATATTTTATGTAGGAAATATATATGGGTTCTTGTCAGACACAAAGTTATATTAGAATATTCCAGCCAGCAAGTCAGTAGGAACATGTAAGTTGAAACAGACTGTCGTTGAAACTGCTGACCAAATTCTGGTTCTAGATGAACAGCCCAGCTAAATTTTGTTGCAGATTTCTGTTTTCCCAAGCTTACACGAGAACACGCACTGCGCATCAAAATTATTCCTAAAACTTGCGCGTAGCACCACAATAGATGGCGGGAAGCTTGAGCACCGAGCTGGCCACGCGTTCGTCACCATCCACGCAACTTCGCCACTCCATATTTGGAGACGCGCTAAGCGCCGCGCACCAGCCTACTGGTGGGTGGAGGACGACCGTACGCATCCGCTGAAGAGAGAGAAAAGCCTAAGAACAATGTATTTCGTCTGCAAAAATGAGAAAAAATGGCTACTTCATGCGCGAAATCTGCACTTTATAAGTAGCCAGAAAATAGCCATGGCGCCAACTGCAAATTTTTGTCGCCAGACGGGGTCGAAAAGTAGCCAATTTGGCGCAAAGTAGCCACCAACGGCAACCCTGGCGGCAAAGTCCCGCTGGTGCGATTGCGTAACTTTCAGCATTGATACCGTTGGTAACGCACAGTTGTACCACCATGCGGTGGTACCGATAGTACATAGTCAAGTGGTGTATGATGGCAAGGGGTGCGTTAACAAATTCTCCCTATTGTGGCAACTATTTTTTCGAGAAGGTGTCGACACGCTGCACATTCGCACGAAGTATCCGTTTCCGTAATACTAGACTAGACTAGTCTCTGGTCGCAGCCGCTGGGCAAGATTCCGAAGTGGCCCCTTAGGCAGTGGTAGTTTAAATATCGATTGGTTCTCGCGCGCGTACAGGAGCTTACTCACAAGATAGAGCTTGCATTTAGACTCCATGTTAGGAAGAGCACCAATAATAACACATTGTGCCACGTATATGTGAAAAAAATAATATACAGCAAGGTTACTTCAACAAATTTGTTTTAAGTTCCAGAAGTTTCGTACCCTGACCGGCTCGTTGTTCAGGAGTGCGAAGGCCTGAAGGGAGCAACGCTTAAATACGCTTTCGGCGCTTTAACGCACATGCGGAAAGCTACGCAGACACTTTTTGGCCTGATTTATAGTACTGCGCATGCAGGCTACTACAAAATAGTAGTGCGCAGTTCTTAGTTAAGGATCGATGCAAAGAATAAAGTGTGAGTAGGACGCTTTGTTGTATTCATAACGTAAACGGGAAACGATTTAGAGCACGGTGTACTCTATCAGGGGGGAACATTTACGCAGCTTTCCCTCCATAGGTCCCCTTCCCTATACTAAGCTTACCGCTGAAGTATGTGTGTTTATAAAAAAATGTTGGAATCGTTTTACTTTGTGAAGGTGGATGAACAGCGCAGTAGAAAACCGCGAAATCTCTTTTCCCAGAAAGTTGTTTGCGGGCGGCATTAGTGCCTTCTTTCTAACGTTCGCCAAAATTTCCACAAATACCTAAACAGACGCGTCGCGAAACGTATGTTTGGCATGTAGTCCACCCAAGAATTTTTTTTATTGTTTATTAACTTCTTTATTACCCGAGCGCGTAATCTGGTGCATTAGTTTCTTCCGCCGCTCCATAGAGGGCGCCAGACGTCCCGCTTTAAAGGGACCGTGCAACGCTTTTTTCAACGAGGTTAGGGAACGCTGTCGATCGGTAGTCGATACTCCTGAGAATGCGCGAGCCAAACATCATAGCGCAGCACGTGGCCAGGAATAGAATTAATTCAGATAGCTAATAATCTCCACTGCTTCTTTCTACAAAAGATGGCATATACACATATGACCGCGCTATATATCCCATTTAACGGCTATTGGCTGATTTGAGCATCGTGGGCGGCATAGTTACTGCGCCCGCCGCTAGAGACCACCCCATGCCCGCTTGCGACCTCATTGAAGGTTAGCCGCGCATTAAAACAAAATGGCTCAAACTTCACACTAAGCCACGCAAAGCTTGATACAAAGCGAAGCTGATCGGTTTCTTGCTTATTTATTCCTATATCTAGTTTGAACTTGCCTGTAGCGGGGTTGAACTTGACAAGATTCAGCGTACCAAGAGAAGCCTCGGTAGGCTGCATCTTGCCGTCGGGCACGCTTATAAGAAGCACATGCGATCCCGGTGAGCGGGACCTTGCCGACGCTTCCCGGGCCACGTATTCTGGATCTGTCCGGCACCGTTCATTTCGTTTCGCGCAGCGGGACGCCTTGCTTCTCGGATTGCAACTTTTTCCTCGGGAGTGCGATTTAGCTTCGGGTGACCCATAGTTGCTTATGGTTAGGAGCCAGATGTACACTAGTTTTATAACCGCGAAGTATCACGCAAAGTTCACGCAACGTATCATGTGACCATGGCATGTTTCATGGTGTGCGGTTCCAATCAGGTGGCAAGACGCTCTCGGATCGACTACTGCTGGATGTGGCGTGATCGGTGGCGGAGTCAAGGCAGGTGGTACAATAGACCACGTGATCGTTTTGGAGGGAACGGGAGGCATGACCACTAACACCCCTTTTGGCTGGAATGTGTCACATGACAAGTGGCGCCACTTTTGGCGGGAATGTGTCACGTGACCACTGGCGCCACCTTTTTTGGCGGGAATAAGGCACGTCCCTAGCCGTGACATCACATTACATTTTTTGGAGGGAAAGTGTCACGTGACATGGCTTCTCCCTCTCTTTTTGTACTCGTTTTCTTAGCCATCCGAGTTATTCCATGCCACGTCGTCCAAATTGGAGCAAGTGTTCTGAAAGCCAAGCAGAAGATGAAGAAGAGCAAGAGAGTGCGTACCGGCCGAGTTACCGAGTTACTGATGACAGGTTTTTACGCGACCGACGGAGTTTCTCCTAGTGAAGGAATTCGATTTCGTTTTTACTCTATAGTCGGGCTTCCCAATTCGTGTGGCGCATATCCGACGAAATTTTCTGGTTTGCCGGACAAAAAAAACGCTTCGTTGAACTGCTACACTGTTAAAAAGGAAAAAAGAAAAAAAAACACGCTCAACGTCGTGACGCGTGCATGACTCTGGTTCGATTGACCATCCTCGACCCCTACCGATCCGGACCTCGCACCCAATCCCGCCTACACATTTAAGGAGGTCATACAGTTTTATCAATCCGGCCATCAGGTTTATCCCAAACCCTGTAAGGGTCTCACGAAGGCGGAGGAGCGTATCCTCCTTCGCCTTTATACCAAAACTCTATTGTGCCCGGAAATCATCAAACACTTCGACCCCGCTTGCACGGGGAAATGCCCACTCTGTGAGGAAAATTCCTGTGAGATTTTCCACATGGTGTGGGCGTGCCAAAAACTCCAAACCTCACCCCTTTACCCAACCCATCCCGGGAGGACTGGGAGGCAGCCCTGCTCGGCTGCTCTGACCTGACGGCCCAACGGGCCTTGTGAAGCGGGCCCGGGCCGCGGCCGACGCCAATGGGCTACCGTAAAAGGGAGCCCACCTAGTGTTTGTACGGGGCGGCCCCTTAAGGACCGCTCCCTACCCTCCCTGTCAATCTGTGAATAAATGTTTTTCAGCAGCAGCAGCAGCCGGGTCAAAGTCATGACGCGCGAAGTCCCTGGTTCGATCCCGGGTTTCGGCACCAGAACTAAGTGTAACGGAACGCGAAGGAAGCACCCGGACCCGGACGTCTGGCCTACATCGAGGGTACTAGAACAACTGAGCGAGCCAGCACCCGTGGCTGTTGCTCGTGCCCGTGCCCCTTCGTCGTCCTTTATTTGCAACAGTAACTTCTTTGCTTCTTGCTATCACTCCCTGCTTAGCTTCCAGCCCTTTCGTCGGGACGAGAGAAGACAGAAAGCAGTTACAGCGCAACAAACCTCTGTAGCTTCGCTCGCACTTGTCGGATTCTAAAAAAAAAAAACATTTGTGGTGGGCGATTCGTGAGGCAATAAACTCCATTAGTGAAGCCGTTCGATGGTTACTTGGAAAAGTGTAGCAGGGCCCCTTTCACGCTTCAAAACGTACAATTGCTCCCTAAGTGGCGAGGGGCTCTTTGTAGACACGGACTGACGACGCAACATCAAGGAGGCGATCTGTCAACAACTCAGCTGCAACAAAAGGAAAACGATTCGGTAGGTTTGTTAAGCACGACATCGGCAGCGTCTTACACTCTCTGGTAACATTTCAAGACGAATGCCCACTTCACACTAGATAAGTTACACGATCGGCGATCATACTTTCTGCAAGACATAACAAGCGGCAGTGTGAGAGGGACGCGTTAAATTACCTAGACTTTCTCAGCCAATTTCGTTGTTCCTTCAAACATTTCTCTCTCTCTCCACATCCCCTAAACCTTTCTGCACATCGAGTGGTGTTGCATTGCCTTCGGAATCGGTCCAACTTTGATCGATCGACCGTGTCAACTGACGACGTCGTCGTATTACGCCATTATGTGACACCACGATGACGTCACCAATGTTTTCAATCTGTGACATCATGATTACGTCAACACGTCCCTCACTCGGATAAAGTCACATCGGTTTTGGGACGGGTTCCGTAAAACTCGCGAGTTCTGCCGGAGACTCGCCATCTCTCGCTCGCAAGTCTCGCGGCAGCGAGTGCCTACGTAACCACTTAAGTAATTCGTCTTAAAAAGCGGAGATGACTCAGAGCAGGGGCGTAGCCAGAAATTTTTTCGGGGGGGGGGGGGGCACCCCATACATTTCGGGTGGAGCACCACATTGAAATGGTCATTTTTCGCACTGTATGCCATGGCGAAAAAATTTTCGGGGGGGGGGGGGGGGGGGGCACGTGCCCGGTGTGCCACCCCCTGGCTACGCCACTGACTCAGAGTACTAAGTGATCTACTATTGAAGAGCGCTAAACTATCCTTGCACATGTAAAGAAAGAGCAAGATTGTGTGTTTAGAAAACAAAAAAATGTTAGTTAATGCTGATGTTTTACGCCTGTTTTTTATACGACTTAGTTATTGCAAACGCTAACTGATGGGGCAAACAGGCGAGACGTTTTCCTGTTCGTTTTGTCCCTGAAGACTAAGGTGAAACGTTTGCGAGTTCTCGATGATGATTTCGACACGATAATTTTATTTTTTGCATTGAAACAGCATTGCTGGTTTACGGCAATAAAGAATATGGTTCTCTATTATCACTCGTGAATTGCTTGTACTGGTAACAGTACATGTCAGTTTCATGTAAACCTGGTACACACCAGTACAGTGCAACGAAGGGTACTTAGCAAGGAGGTTTAAAAAAAAAACTTCTGGAGTGGAGGTCCCCTATACGCGCCCACGCGAGTGGGCGAAGCCTGGGAAACCGGTTGGCGGCCATCTTGCTCCAGGCAAGAGAGAGCGCAGCTTGAGCGCGGGCCAGCGTAGTTGTGAGCTTCTGCGAGGGTGTTTCAGCATGAGAAAGGGGCGGTTAGTGTAACTAATTTGGCCAAATTTTTTATTTGGTCCTGCAAGAGTAAAGAAGGTAGTTTGTTACGCCATAATACATGGCTGAAGCATGCCTGATGACGCGTAGAATTCGCTTGAAGCATTCCCGAAATGAAGCACCTGGTGGAGCCAATAATTGGCACATAAAATTTTATTCAGCCACGGCTTTTTACACAATGTGAAGGGGAAAAAAGACGTATGTACATGAAGCACATACGTTTAGGTTTATACGTGAATAGAAAGATCTACAAATCTCGGAAAAAATATCCATGCATCCCCACGAAGTGAATCATGACGAGTGGGCGAAGCTCTGGGTATCATATCGGTGAGTAACCGTACGTTATCCGAGCGTTGCCCCATATAATGTAAATAGAGTGACATAAAGTGTATATAGAAATGTAAATTTATTTCGCCTCCCAGTCGTCTTAGGCAATTCAAGGATGATTTAGAAAATTTCTGGAGTGGAGGATATGCCTCGGAAGTGAATACAAGAACCCGCCATCTTACCGGTGGCAAGATACCATTTTCATATGGGTAATTTGTTGGGATATATAGTGCTCGACGTGTACCTCTGTGTTACAGCTAGGTTTCCTTGAGAAGCCTCAACATATAGGCACATCTTAAGGGGAGATGCTACTCAAAAAACATTTTTTTCTTATTTCTTGACATAGATCTTTGAAATTTTAGGTGTAGGTAGAGCTTGTGATGCTGATTTCAAAACTGTAATTGTTTTCCCAATAACTATAGTAGTTCCAGAGTTACTAAAACTTTGATAACAAAACATAGGGTTTTTTGTGCACACTTTTGAGCTTACTAAAAATTTTCACACACAATCCCAATATGGCTCATTTTGCTGCACATGAGCAGTACAATACAGAAAAGTACCTCAAATGAGTGCTTAACTTGGTACCTTTGATAAAAAAAATCAAGGGCACGAAATGTATATTTCAGATCTCCCCCATCAGCTTATCAAGCTATGGAACAAAAATCTGTGATGAATATTGCAACTTCATATAGATATCTGTATTCTAAAGTGGCTGAAGAAGCTCTGTGCAAAATTTCGTTAAGATAGGACTATTTTAAGTGCATGAAAGTTTTTGCACAACACATGAGAATTCCCTCAAAATGGAAATTGAGAAAAATGCATTTGAAAGTTATACATGAAAGGTCATCTTTGCGGCAAAGATATGCTTTTTATAATGATTTCTTCCATCATGAGAGCTTGGGAACCATGGTTATTTTGAGCGTGTGGCTTTGGTGAACTCCTCATGCGAAATGCAATGGCAAGCAGCCATGTGACCATTTCCAGGGAACTCTAGACAATCACTTCTTTATAGTTTTTAATAGCCACCTTGTGCTCTTTAAAAGAAATTTTAACCTACTTCAAGTTTAATTACAACCTTGTTTTTTTTTGTCAAGAAAGTAGAGAAACTAAGCTTGTGAAAGCAAGTAAAAACAAAAAATATGCAATTTTGGAAAAAACTTGTGTTTTTTGAGTAGCATCTCCCCTTAAGACATGAACTCATCAATACTCTTCTCAATAAAGGTTATTTTCGTCGGGAACAGCGATTTCTTACCTTATAATTAGCCTTTGTGTACGTTGAAGTCTATTGTAAAACCTCTTTTTTGTGTGTTTTTATGGTTTTGGTGATCAAATTTCGAGTGCCCATTTATATGAACGCATATGAAGAGTCAGTTAGAGGGACCGACAACTGCCCAGAACATGAACTGAGATGACTCCACTGATGGAAAGCTTGTGCGTCGCACTGACTCAAACCAACCCTGTTTTTTTTTTTTTGTTAGAGATGGATTTATAATTTTATTTCTTCATCGAAAGACGCGAAAAATGACCTTTGGCGCCTCTGGTGGCAAATACATGAACAATTCGATGTACCCTGTCCCGTGACCGTTGTTTGCTGTAGGCGGTCGAGGATCTTTTTGTTGGTATTGAAATATCGTTCGTTTCTTTATATTTAAAGATATTACTCCATAAAAATGTACACATAGGCCTGCGTTAGTAGTATGCATTAAAGCGGCACTGCCTTCGCGTGACGTAATGATACCATGCTCGTCAGCGCGTCTTGAGCAACTTTTCAGCGTGCTCATGCAACCGTGCACGCAGGTTGCAGGTCGCTAAGATTTTTGAGCGACATAATTTTGCTACCTACACTTCCTCTCAGAAGTGACGCGCACTGCTACTCGGCGCGGCCATGCATATGCGTAGTGACGTTTTTCGGTGACTTGGCTTGGCTCGTGCATCGAGAGGGTAACGACGCCGGGACAAGCCACCCATGACACAGGCGCACACAACGCGGTATAAATACAGGGAAGGTGTATAATGCCACATCATCTCATTGTAGCAGCTTATTTTCAAAAATAGTTGAAAAGCTCAAAATAAAGGTGGTTAAGCACAGTTACAGGAACCCCTTCGAAAGCAGAACGACGACAGCTTTCACGTATCGCGAGAAGGGCCGGCGGCATCGCTATCAATTCCCAGCGTTGCTGGAGGAAAGGTACATCTGTGTATAGAGCTTTCCAGATAAAAAAAAAATACTGCTTGTAAAATAACTACGTGCTTTTGGGAGTAACTACTGCAGCTACATACACTACGAAGGGTGAGCTTTCTGTCGCGCCGTAAAAAAAATGTGTCGAGAAAAATCAGTTGTCGGTCCCTTTAACTTCTGACAATCAAGTGACACGCGCGCTATTCTAAATAGTGAAAAGGCGGAAGGAATTTAAATAGATACGAAAGAAATGAGAAACTGCCTCCACGCATGCGGAACTTCATGAGCTGTTTAGCGTGGCGACGATAATACTGTCACGTGGTCGTGACGTCGACGAAGGCAACAGTTGGCGTTTCAAAGAAGAAACTCTTTATTTGGCCGAACTTGTGGCCGTGAAACGTAAAGTCAGATTAGAGCAATACACTGGCACAGATAGCGGCGAACGGAGCGTCGGCCGTCGATCAACTAATCATCGTTGGGACGCACCGTCTTTTATACAGCGCGCGTCTAACTTTCTAGCCTTATCACTGCTGGTCGTGTAAGCTCTAGAATAAGCTGGTCGGTTCGCGTCCGGCGTGCAAGCTTAACAAGATGATCTACTATAATCGCGAAGCTTCTCGAATGCTAAGGCGTGGTCTGCGCCGAGCGTTACTGACAGTCTTTGTGGGCGAAAACCGAATACAGCAAACGCGAAAATAAGAAATGCGCGTGGCAATACAAAAATTCAAACATTTCTTGTGGCACTCACTATAGCCTCTGCAGATGTGAGGGAAACGCCAGAAAAACGGTGGGAATGCTGTCCCTTTCGAAGCCCTGTAGTTTGGCCCGTCCTATTAAAGCAATCAAATTCACATTGCTCCGAGCAAAGTACGTCCGTATCGTCCAGCCTTCTCGACGAACAGCGCGCTGGCATGCGTCACACAGCGTCTTGTCTTTAGGGAAACTTTGACACGTGGAAAAACTTGTTTCAACCTATATTCGCCAGCTTAAAAGAAGGTAGCTGATTATAACTTTCAGTTGCAAACGCGCTTGTCGAGTGAGACAGTGCGCTGCAGGACACGAGAAATCGAAAGATTTTTCATGTATACTTCCACATGAAAAGTGACTCTGACTTTTGCTTCGCGCGATTCATGCAGCCGAAGGCAGCACAGGAGATCACCATCGCGTTCAGAAGCGTTTGATGTTGGTCTAAATATCCACTACACACGCTTGTCACGAGAGCAGTGGAGAAATTCGCCATCTGTAGAACTTCCGCCGGGGCAAGCGACCAGCCGCACATTTTCTGCCTGGAGCAATGCGGCGGTCGTCGGCGTCAGCGGCGGCGCGCCGCTTCCACTCCAGAAGTTTTTTTTTAACCTCCTTGGTACTTAGGCGTATACACGCGCTTAAAACAATCGGACGAGAGTAAAGGCGCGTTCACACCGAACGCGGAGCACTCAAGCGGGCAAGCGGATTTTCAAAGCGGAGAGGCAGCGAGGGCGCGCGCTTGTTCAGACCGGCCCCGTTGCCTTCTGCACGCTCCGCCGCGGTGGCGGGGCAACGCACCAATCGACGGTGGGTGTGTCGCCATCTTCCGGCACTACGCGACACTGCGTGCGCGCGTCTCGGGCCCTGATTGGCTGCGGCCAAAGCGGCCAACTTTTCCGCGCGGAGAAAATCGGTCCGGGAGCGATCCGGGCAAGTGGCCGCGGATTTTCCGCTTTTCCGGATAATCCGCGTCCGCTTTCCGGATCCGCCTCTCCGCTTTCCGGATCCGTGAATGTGCCTTAATAGGCACATGTTGGCCCACGCGAGTCCTCTCCCCTTTCCCAGCGTGCACGCATGTGCATAGAAAATGTAAAAAAAACGGCAAAAGTGGCCATCGTTTTTCACCTAAAAAAATGCAATACAAAACAGTTTTCGTTTCCTATTCCAGTTGGCAGAGCGCCATCTCTTGGGTGCCATGGGTAGTTCCATGCGCTCCCGCTGCTTATTTTTCGTACCGTTGTGAAAGCTGCAGTTTCTCTTCTCTACACTGTTTCTTCGTTCTATGGTAGATGTCTGCAGTAGCATGAACCAGACAACGCAGAGTTTTATGCATGCATGATTTGCGCAATCGTGTCTTGGTAATTTTCCAAACGATGGAAGTCTGCGGAAAGCGCGGGTCTTTCCAACATGTGGTAGGCGGCTTTTGAGAATCACCGCTAATCCCCTCCCCCCAATACTTATCGCGTCTGCGAGCTTTAGGAGCGAGCCTTGGCCAGCTACAACCTCGACGATCAGCTAAGGGCACGGCGTAAGAATATAGATAGGTGCTGACACTCTCGCCCCAATGCATTGACAAGCATTATCCTCGCGCCGCCAGATTATGCTCGGGCCGTTATCAGTTGGCTTGCAGCTTAGTCGGTGCCTTCTTAGATAGCGCTACGAAGAGCGGTGTCAGTCGTCTCGGCAGCAACGTGTTCATTGGTGATTCTGCGTCTTTTTACTGTCATGTGCGGCCATGCTGTTATGAGGCCAGGCTTTTTTGGTCACGTGCGCTTTGTGCTCTTGTATCGACGATGGGGACATCGAATTGCTGAGGTGTCGTAAATGGGTAGAACGTGTTTTTTACCGAGCTGCCGTTCTGGCTATCGGACTTGTGTGGAGCGTGTGCCTCTCTTCGAAGCGCCGTCCGACAGCGATCGTCTGGGGCCGTGGCACCGGGCAATTCTGAGGGCAGACTGAACCCCTAATGCCAACGGACTATGTCTGCGCTAATAATTTTTCAAAGGACATGATCTCAACAGCCTATCACGCGGAGTTCAAAGGAAGGGTGCTACTTGACGCGCCAAAGTGGCATTCCCACCTTATTTCCGAACTGTCCTAAGCACCTCACACGGTCAAGTAAACCTATAAAGCTACCCCGGAAGGGACAACCTCCTGTGGAAGCGCCCAAACGATGTCGTTAGGAAGTCGACGACATCGATGCGACGCAGAGGCGTGCGCAGGGTTCCCCATTAGGGGGGGGGGGGGCTAAGGTTTATCACAGGCTCCTAAGTCACAAAGTGTAGGGCAGATTTGCGCCCCCCCCCCCCTCCTTCTTAGGTGACTCCCCCCTCCCCCCCGCGGGGGGGAACGCCTATGATGCGATGCATGGATGTGGTCTCATCGACGTTAAGAATATCACATTAGATAATAATATCCCAATAGAGGTATTAATATTTGCTGGGGGTTTACGCTCCAAAACCACAATTTGTTTACGAGGGATGCCATAGTGGAAGGCTCCTGACTTAATTTAACCACCCGTGGTTGGTTAACATGCACGTACACGTCTAAGCACATGGATGTTTTTTGCATTTCGCCATCAGTGAAATGCGTCCGCCGTGGCCGGGACATATTTTGATGGAGGAATAGCACGCTGGCTAACTTTGTTAAATTTATTTATTTTATTTATTAGATGCGAAGTATATTATCGCCTTAAGAGACAGGAAGAGAGCAGAGTGGGTCAGGGAACAAACGGGGGTTAGGGATATCATAGTTGAAATCAAGAAGAAGAAATGGATATGGGCCGGGCACGTAGCACGTCGGCAGGATAACCGCTGGTCATTAAGGTTAACTGACTGGATTCCAAGAGATGGCAAACGCGTGAGGGGAAGACAGAAAATTACGCGGGTAGATGAGATTAAGAAGTTTGCAGGTATAACGTGGCAGCAGAAAGCACAGGACCGGGTTGATTGGCGAAACATGGGAGAGGCCTTTGCCCTGCAGTGGGCGTAGACAGGCTGATGATGATGATGATATTATGGCGGGAGCTTTGTCCATCCCTCCCGCGTCCGGTCACTTTCATGAAGTAGGGAAGCACCCACTATGCGAACCAGAACACTGTAGCAGAATAAGGCCGTCAACCACCTCCACAGTCCCCAGAGTCATGGCCGAGAGCCCAGAGTGGCTGCTCAGCAATGGTTAGGCAGGTGGTGGGTGCAAGCAAAGAATAACACGCACTACCGGTGGTGTCTGTCGCCCAGGTTGACTTCATTCCTTGCTCTTGCTTGCATGTGCTTGCGGGGGTTTTGTCCGTCCCTCCTTCCCGCGTCCCGCGTCCCACACCCCCCACAGCGCATGCGCGTCCCTTCCCCCCTCTCTCTTCTCTCCTACGCTCCCCCCCTTTCTCTCCTCTAGGAATCATCAACAGCTGAATGCTCCGCTGGGGGCGCCACGGTAGTTACGCGGTATGAAAATGACGGAGCGCGCGGGCCTCGTTCTCTCTCCTGTGCAGCGCCGCGACTAATGCTCGGGCCGCTGCCGCGAAACGGGAGCGGCGACGTTTCTCCCGCTCAAGCTAACCATTTCCCCGCTGCTTCGCATCCACACATGGTTCCGTTTAGCGGGAGATGGGGAAGTTATTTATTTATTTATTTATTTATTTATTTATTTATTTATTTATTTATTTACTTATTGCATGGGACGAATGCCTTGAAGAGACGAAACTACAAGTGCGTGCGAGCGGAACTTGATGGGCTTTGAATGCTGCCCGATCGATCCGTCTTCACGACATTCACACCCTGCACGAGGCATTTTCATGTAAACGAAATCCTTGAACCACTTTTCATTTTAATCCGAAATAACAAAACATTTCCTTCGCGCTTTGAGTGTTACTCACGCCACTACGGGCGAAAACGTTGCGGAGGCAGAGGAATTTCAAGTCGCCAGACCCGCTTCGCTGGGTTCCGTTGCACGCAGCGCCATCTGAATGGCTCGGCAGCAGAATGCGCCCGGGAGACCGAACGTACTGTGGCCGCTCTGGCGTGCGCAGTGTCAACACCTGAATATTCTTACGCCGTGACTGAGGGTGATGGCGAGGGCCCAAGGACGCAGCCCGAGCTCAGGGCATCGTGGAATAAGGACGCCCTTTCTTAGCCACCCTAGTAAATAAAAAGTGTTTATTCTGTCTCTCTCCACGAAGGGATGGAAAATAGCAGCAACTAGACCTGTGTACCAGTCAGAAATCGCCAGCGGCGGTGCGCCGTTATTTCCACCTCCTTGAAGAAAAATTGTAGTGCAAAACAACTTAAGGACAGATAGCGAACACGGGGCTGGAGCTAGGGACTAGCGCCAGTCCCGTGTTCCTTTTATGACGATGTGTTGTCTTGCGCTAAGTTTTTTTCTTCAAGAAGTCATGAGCCAACTAGCCCAAGAAAAATGTTGTGCTTTCCACCTCCGGCGGCGGCTTGTGAACGGCGCTAAATTCAACGGATCGGCGGCGAAGAGCAGGGGGGAGAGGGGTGGGGGAGAGGGGGGAGAGGGCTAGACAGAAATTAATTCCTTGAATTTAGAACAAAAATATGCCAAAACCATGGAAGCGGGTTCGCCTTCATTGTCTCCGCTGTGAAGCGCTCGTCCAATGGAAGACTGAGATACTCCGGCGCCTTAAAATGTATATAATATCTGGGGTTTAACGCTTCCAAAACCACGAGATATTGATGAGGGATGCCTTATTGGCAGGGCTTCAGACATTTCAACCATTGGTGTTCTTTAACGTGCACTGACAGCACACTACACACCGGGCCTCTAGCATTTCACCTCCATCAAAATACGACCGCCGTGGCTGGGATCGAACCCCTGACCTTTGGTTCAGCAGCCGACCACAGTAACCGCTACACCACCGCAGCTTATTGTCTTTACTTCTAATATATTTATCTATATTTATGTATTTACACGAGTACGAATGAAAGCCCCGCCACGGTGGTGTAGTGGGTATGGTACTCCACTGATGACCCGCAGGTCGCGAGACCGAAAACCGGCCACGGCGGCCACATTTTCGAGGAAAGCGGTAATAATGGAGGCCCGTGCACTTAGATTTAGGTTCACGTTAAACAACGCCAGTTGTTCGAAATTCCCGGAGCCCTGCACTACGGTCTCTCTCATAATTATATCGTGGTTAAGCCATCAGAGTACAGAAATCCAATGGATCCCGCGCACTGTGAGAATGTGGGTAGACCTAAATTGGTATGGCAGGGTAAAAAGGTTTAATGAATATGACTCTCTGGTCATGACATGAATAACTTGAAAATCTGGTCGAGTACGTCGCCGAACCCTTTCCTGCAGACACCTGTGGCACATACCCGTATACCACGGGCCGCTGTACGCCGGTATGCGCCAAAGGTGATTGACAGTTTATATCTACCCAGAAATGGCGAGAGCAGACATTAATAACTTAAATGGGAGCATTACGAGAAACCGACATCGGCAGCGTAGACCCGATGAATGCAAAGACAAAAAGTCAGGATCTCAGCAGGAATCGAACCCAAACGTTCTGCGTGGCAACGGGTATTCTACCACAGAACCATGCCAGATCAGGAAACTACTTTGAAATAAGATCCTATGCAGGTGTTATGTTGGCGAAACATCAATTGTGGTTGCAGTGTTGGTTATCAAATTTTATAACAACGCAATAGACATTACATACATAAACCTACGACACATACGTCACGCTGGTTTAACGTCAATAGTGGTTTCAATGTTGACTCCACTTTTATAGCAGTCGAATAAACATGGCATTTGTATTCCTATGATTCAGAAGGCTATATTCAAGCGTTGCTCGACCGCAGGGGAATACGCTAACAAACGTTATGTGTGAAAAGGAAAATTGAGACCCACCCGTTTGTAGCACGAAGCCACAAGAAAATCCGTACGGATTATGGCTTCGTGCTACTTCATGGTCATCAGTCATCATCATCGTTATCACGTGTAGTGGGTACATTCCACTATACTGGAACGCGCTTATTCTTCATGGTCATCAGGCGTCATCGTCATCTTTATCACGTGGAGTGGGTACATCCCACTATACGTGGCTACCTACTACTACTACTACTACTACATACTACAGCGGAGGGACAGACCCACACCGTAAGGAGCTTCGCCCCTTAAAAAGGGTCCACTCTGTCCGCAATAAATTTGCTGAAAGTTTGCGCCCTGCGTGTTACGTGGTCTCTTCTTGTGTCCATGTCCTTTATGCGCAACGTTAAACCTACTAATGACAAACGAACGGGTCCAAATAGCAACCTTGGTAACCCAAGACCTCACGTGTTACAGTTTCTGTAAAAAAAAAGCTTGGACTACGAATGGTATTCGATTTTAATCATAAATTTATTGACGTTTGTTGTGCGAACGTGGTGCTGACGTCAATATCCTGCAAAACAGAAAAAAATCAAATATAACACCAATAATTATTTTGGTGGTCGCAATAATTTTGGAGTATCAAGTAAATGCAATTAATAATTACACCAACATTTGGTTTTTGTAATCGCAATACATAAACACACTGCAGTGATACAGCACTTACACTTCTTGAGTAACGCAGCGTAACCTAGGCCCCCCAAGTCCATCCAAGCCAAAGCCGTAGGAGTCAAATCCGTAGCCATATGCAGGGAAACTGTTGCCAAATCCGAAAACTGGGACGTCAGCTACAGTGGCTATGGCAGGCGCAGGATAGACGGCGGAAACGGCTCCTACTGGCACTTGGTAAGTGGTGACTGCCGGGGCGGCGTAAGTGTACGCAGTTGGATAGCCAACGTAGCCCGCGATGGCGCAGCTGGCCAAGGCGAGGACAATGCAAGCATGAATCTGCGAAACATACAAGTAAATGTATAGCAGGGAAATCGACATGAACAAATAAGTAAAATGACGTATTATTCTCACTGGAGTAACATATGAGACACGGTCACAGGTGGTCGCATTGTTTACCTTCAGCAACGTGCTCTTGCCTCTAAAAGAACACACAGTACAAGTAAGCCATCCTGCTAGGACCACCTTCTTTTAAGCCAGTTTAGAACTTAAATTCTGCTGCAGCTCACTCTGCCTGTCCAATTCTGTTTGTATACCACATAGTTCCCTAGCAAGCTTAAGGTTTGTACAAGAATGTTGCTCGCAAGAGATGGAGTGGTGCACCGGTGTCGCATCCACGTGACGCCTCTTGCATCGTTTCACGCAGCATAATCGAGCATTTCGTGAATAGGCAAACCCGATTTTTAGTCTCCCAAGTGTACGAAATAATTAAACCATGCTTTCCAAACGTCATGCATTGGGTAAATAAATAATTTTAGAAGCTGAGGCTCCTTCTGACACTGCGGTCAACTGCCGCCTTCAGAAGCATAATTCGAGCGTATGAACATGCCGGAACAAAAGAGCAAATGACCAGCGATGCTTAAGTGACCAGTGAATGTTCTTCGCGCTTTGGCAGCCATGTAGCACTTCCCTCGCCTATGTTTACCTCTGTAATCACGTTTGTGACCCCGACACACTTTTAACAAAAGAGGAGTAAGAAAAACAAGAGATCTCATAAACGAGACCATCCATTTTCTACGGCATCAAAGATTTCTCTAATGAAAGGCTGCAGTTGTCGCTTTAAATTCATAGCTGGTTCCTGCTGCGAATTTCACTACTGGAATTCGCCTTGTTCGTAACGTTATTACAGATAGTGATATAACTGTTCTTGCACATGAGTATAATGTTTTTTTCTTTCACTGCAATCGAAAGGCATTTTCAGAGCCCGCAAACGTATGCCCTGGTTTACAGTCAAGACTTGTCTCGGTAACAATATTGTTGTTCAAGTAATCAGCTTCTGAAACACTTACATGCTAAAGCTAATTAGTATTTTAAATGTAATTATGGCTGTGCTTGCTTAATGATCAAGCCGCATGTATTGTACACCCTTAGTCTCGTTATAGACAAGGGAATGCAGTTCAGGGAAAAAATTCGAGGATCAGGCACATAACACTAATTTTACATTTTGTGGCGGAGACAGAGAAGCGCAGCTGAATGCGCATAATAGCTGATGGCGCGTGAAGGAGGTTATGCCTGGTTCTCGGCGATCTTTTCTAAACGCTGCTTCATTCATACTACAAATAAACTCATGCCATCCATCCCAGTATCTTACGACAGAATCACTCATTCGAGAAAACTTGTGCTAATGCAGATTTTCAGCACATCGTTAATGAAGGTGACTTACCTTCGTCAGAGTTCTTCAAGTCAACAAGACGCTACATAATTGGTTGATTAAAAAAGGACTGCTTGGAATATTTTCAAATAACTCAGAAGCATAGGGGAAGATGGGAGCTTCAAGAAGTAAAAAAACTGGCGACTAGGGGTCACCGAAGAAAAGTTTTCTTTTTTAATGGAACAAAAGACATCGCATTTCAAACACAGCTTGTCTATCCTTTGCCAAGCCTTCCTCTACACAACACACATCGCACTTTCCTTACGCACCGGGCCAATCCCGGAACGCGAAGAAATCCGCGTCTTGGGGCTCTTCATACACACGAGCCGGAAAGTCGATACAACCATGCGCAAGTTACGTATGGTCGGGGATCAGGTGGGCCGCATGGTCCGTCGAGTCTCGAACAAGCGAGGGGGGTCTCAGAAGCCGCGATGCTCTGCGCCTCGCCGACGCTTTTGTGACCAGTCGAATCCTGTATTCGACACCCTACCTACGTTTGCGGAAATGTGATGTGAACACGCTCGAAGGCATTCTGCGCAGGATATACAAGCGTGCCCTCGACCTCCCGATCTCGACGTCTAACCAGCGTCTTGCAGATTTGGGCATGACCAACACGTACGGGGAACTCAAAGAGGCCCATCTCAACAACCAGTATCTGCGGCTTACCAAGTCGCACGCTGGGAGATGTCTCTTAAACCGCCTCCACATCTCCTACACCTATCAGGCAGAAGAGCGGACCACGATCCCGGAGGACTGGCGTGGTGCGTTGGTTATTCAGCCTCTGCCCCAAAACATGGCTAGGGAGACTCATGAAGGCAGGCGAACTGCGCGGGTTACAGCCTTGCAAGGACGCTATGGGTCCCGTCTTGGAGTCTTCTACACGGACGCGTCTGGCCCTCACCACGGGGGGTGGTACACGGCAGCCGTAGTCCATCAAAACGTGCCTGTTCAAGGGCTCACTTTTCGAGCCCCGGACATTACTCACGCGGAGGAAGTCGCCATAGCTCTCGCCGCAGCGGACCCCGCATCTCGGATCATTATTACCGATTCGCGGAGTGCGTGCCAAAATCTTACTAAAGGTCGCATCACCAATCGCGCTGCTCGAATCCTGAAGGGTTGTTATTATCTTGACCGCCCAAACACACGTTTAGTCATCTGGACCCCAGCTCACGCAGGACTAGGTGGTAATGAGGCTGCCGATGCCTCGGCCCGCGCGCTTGATTCCCGGGAACCTCCTCGCCCTCCATCGCCTGACGATCCAGAACCCAATCCGGTCACCTCATTTCGCGACATCACAGCGATGTACAAATCGAACAGGCTCCGATTTACGCCCCCCGGCGCCGGGCCTGACTAAGGCTGAAGAGCGCTGGCTCTTACGCCTGTACACCAACACAGTATTGTGCCCGGCGATACTCAAACATTTCAATGCGGCCTTCTCCGGGGAATGCCCACACTGTGATCATCCGCTTGCGGATACTTTCCACATGGTGTGGGCATGCCCATCTAACCCGGCGGTCCCCCCCAATCACCTCCCCTTCACCCCCTACCCGAGAGAGCTGGGAGGCTGCCCTGCTTGGCTGCTCGGCCTTGGAGGGTCAAAGAGCCCTCGTGGCCAGGGTGCGTGCCGCCGCGGAAGCCACAGGGGTCCCGGACTAGGGACTCCTCCTAGAGTTTGTACAGGGTCGGCCCTTAAGGCCGCCCCTACCTCTCACTTGTAAATAGCCTAAATAAACGTTTTTCACCACCACCCGCGAAAGTTCCACGAACTTAATCTCGCTATATTTTTTGCACGTACTGATACATTTATGTATAGTTTTTTTCTCCGCACTATACAATTATGGAATTCTATACCTGGCGACATTCGTTCACTCCCACTGAATGATTTTCTGGCTAAGGTTGTTGAAAATGATTATGTATAACAGAAGCTTTATTACTGTATTGTTGCTAATGGTTTTTCTTGTGATTTCTTTTGTATGTTTTTGTCTGTACTGTTATCTTCTGCATTGTATAACCCCACTCCTGCAATAGCCCTCTAACAGGGCTGCAGTATGTAAAATAAAACAAATATATAAAAGAGGGAGTTGAACAAGAGCGTCCATTTACATCTTTTACCGTTCAAAACCACCGTTATTGTAAGTGTTTTAATGTACTCATCTGCCTAAAAACATACTTCCTGTAACTATCTTGATGTCAGTCAAAACTTCAACTCCAATAAACGTTTTCGGAGAAGCAAACATTCCCTTGTTATCCAATCAGTACACGCAAAAAATATGTACCTAAGAACAAAAACTGGGAACGGCACTTCTATGAGATACCATGAAGACAGTATTGCTATAAGGCGGTCACTCACCATGGTGGAAGTTCTTGAGGCAAATGTCTCTCTCGGGCCTCACACATCTCTTCTTATATACAAGTAAAGCTCCAGGGCGTCGGCTTTGTTGGCTGAGGGTAGGATTTCTAAAGTGGGATAAAACAAAGGGCGCGAAAGACGAGCCAACACATGCGAACGTGCAGTAACCGTTTTTGCATACATGTCGTCACATTATACTACTCAATTTCACGCAAGGTCATTGAGTGCCCTTGGTGGGCGTTAATCTCGACACAATATCCTGTGAACTGCTTGCTCCTCGTAGCTCTTTTTCCCACGGCATGTGTGTACCATTGGTGAGCTTTCGTTAAGTATGTAGATGTTCCCACGATGAGCTGCAGGTAACACCAAGTTGCGGTTGTGGATCAAGTGAGAGCTCTACCTGTGCGTTTCCGTGTTTTTACGTTTCCTCGGATTGTTTAGATTGAAACACACGCCACGTCTTTCATCTATAGGCACCAGTTTGCTAGTAGTGTGTTTGTTACGTTATTAGTCCTCTCCCGCAGAGCCCGAAAATTAAAACCATGCGCCACAAAAAAAAAACAAAAGAAAACAAAAAAAAACGCCACTTTCTCTTGCAGCGCTGTGCTCACGAGATTCATTTCACTGCACAAGTGGCTTCCTTCCCACACCTTATTTCACGCAGCAGTAGGATCGCAGCCGCTTCACGTAGCAGAGACCTTGCCACTTGAGCCAATCCGGCACGCTAACGCATTTCATGGCTCGCTGTCTCTCACTTTATTGTGACACGCTATATATAGGGTGTTTAGGCAACATCGCTTTAGGAAGTGCACATTTCACTGTTCTGGCGGGAATTGACAAGCACATTTAATTTTTTCACGGCGTAACGAAAATGGCGAATTCCGAACAAGCTACACTAAATGGTCCCCTGTAGGTGCTCACATCGGTAATTCCATCAAACGAATGGGAGCCCGTGTGACATCTGAGACTATTTTCAGGATGATAGTTCCGAGATAGCGGAACAGCTGTTTCTGTAGGACATCATCCCCTGTCCTTAGACGGCTTACTACTAAACAGACTTACCTAAAAGAGTTTCCCAAGGCACACGCTGTTGTAAGTTGCCATCATCGTCCACATAGATTTCGTAGTGTTCTATAAAGACGTGAGGGTAGGGGGGGAAGGGCAACTTACGCCGCAGCTCATCGCCTCCTCCACATAGGACAAGTCCGGCGCAGAAATCAAGCCTTTCAATGGATGCTAAAATAAAAATGAACCAATCACTTGCGGCTCACAATGACCTGCCTTTGGTCCGCGGCTTTGCAGGGGGAAGGTGTCAAGTAAACGGTTCTTCGAATGCAACATCAAGGATCCTAAGCCTCCATTATTGTCTAAAGCCTGCATGGCCATCGCGCTGCATATTACACGATGACGGGGCAGGTCCGAGTGAGTAAAGAACTGCGGTTGACTTGTCACCCGCTAAGATGCGCACGGGGTGGCCCTCATACCTCTACCGTCCCCCCTTGTGCGCACGCCTATGGTATTCTATGCTGAAACGTACATGGCCATAGAGAAAATCGCAAAAGGTTACTACTGCTCGTCAAAAGGCTTTAATACTCATTTAGCACGAACGAGAGACAAACGTTCAAGATGTAAATTAGAGTGATGAAGGCAACGATTGCGGGAAAGTGTCTTAAACACTGAATCTTTCCGCTCAGCAGAAACTAGCTCTTCTTAAAGCGACATTTTAACGGTAGTGCGTCTTTGTGTTCAGCTTCAATTAATACTGTAAGTGATAGAACCTTGTTGTTTTGTTGGTAGTACTTAAAAAAATTGTATGAAAGTAAAGGGGCACCATTCTTCTAATGCATGTTGAATGCTTTCCCAACGCACCCGAGCTCTCAGTGAATGCGCATCTTGTTTATGACAAGAAGAATGCAAAAGGTAAGCGCATGCTCAGTGAGTGCCTACCTAAAGGTTACAACACTGCGAACGGGAATTTCCTAATATTTGTATAAGTGAGAGTGAGCTTTCACTTTGCTACCTGCATGTTACATTGCTTTTAGTTAGTTTGCGGTAATGGTTCCAATTTCCCTTGCCGAGTCAGCCTTGCCCGGCCAAATTTTTTGTTGCCTGCAAAACCGTATCACGCCACTAGCCCTACGCACGATAAGAGAGTCAATATAGCTTCTCGGTGTGAGATGAGAGTTTTTTATTTCTCTATCTTCAATTACATGGAAGCTTGAGGCTTTGATGATGACAATCGGTCTGGGAGCCGGTGCGAAGACCCCTAAATCCTCCGATCGTCAAGGTCACTACCAACTCGCGTGAACGCACGTTATTATACAATACACGTACGTTTACGCCTTGAAGTAAAAATGGCGTGAGTAAGCCCCACACCACGCCAGTATATAGCTGTTTAAGGACTTCAGTATTTGGCTTGCTACTGTGTTCGCCATTTGTTTCTTTTGCTCAATCAAAACACCCACATGAGGAGCATACATATAACTTATACGCCCAACCAACCCACAAGGAGCGACTTGGCAAGGGGGTAATCACAGAGGATCGATCAAATGCGAGTGTTAGAACAATCGTTGTTTAGCTGCCAATATTATCGGATTAGTACGGAGTAGAAGGAAGGAAGAGGGCAGCACACTTTCCGTGCACTTGCTTCCCGTAGCCAAAACCGCCTGTCCAACTTCTCACGTTTCAACTTTTGAACGTCGTACAAGAAATCAAATTTGTCTCAGCAACACTGTCGAAAATTCTATTTTTTTAACGATGCCTAGTGTAATTCGCTTCGTACGTTTTGCCGCAGGGTTATCAGGTAGCCTGTCTGAAAAAGCACCTTGCAAGCGCTTGCGCAAATGTCGTTGTCTTTTTCCCGTGTGTGCTGTATTTCTTCATCGCAGTCCTTCCTTTTTGAAATATGGCGCCAACTAGCCCCTAAACGTGTGCCGATTTAATCAAGTTAATGGAGGAGCCTTAATTTGTAATATATAGGTTCTTGGTCTAGGCTTATGAAAAGAACACAGAGGCATTGTTAGTGTTTGTGTGATACTTGAAAGAATAAAAGTGATCAACGTTTTTTCTGGGGTCGTGGTGTGCATTTTGCGGTAACACTGCTGAACAGCATGTCACTGTTTCTGTTTGTTCTGTTGGGCTCACGGTTAAATTACGAACATTCTGTGTTGTTCTTCCTAGCAAGTTACAAGCAAGCTTATGTGTTCTCCCATAAACTCTCTCTGAGCCGAAATCATTTCAGGAATGCTTGTAAGTACGCCGGTAGCGCCTCTCATCCTTCACTAAAAAAATAAAACAAATAAAAGAGTCGTCTTCAGCTTACTGGTAACTACGTTATACACCGTTTTATTGTGTGCTTACGTCATACTTCGGTATAGTAAGTTAATTACTCTCTTTGATTCTGAGTTAGTGGTTGGAATAACTCAAATGATTACCGTAGACGGTCACGGGGCTGAATCTCAGAAAGAAATAACGACCGCGTGCTGCCACCTACGTCTTGTGAAGCGAAGCAGAAAACCCTGCACGTATAGCACCATTACGTGCCCGGCATACTCATAGATGATCGCGACATAAGTTCGCGATGTTTCCGATAGTTGGCGACACTGACATCTATTTCTGATTTTGCAGTTGCAGGGTAGAATACAAAAATAACTTATTCATAATACGATTGCCCCCACAACTTTTGACTGTGCATTGCTTATTTATAGCTGAGTGATTTGATATGTTGCATCGTTGAAGCAATATTTCCTGCAAATGACCTTCGTGCGCACATAGGCAATTTCAAGCTGAAGGCCAACAAAATAATGACGAAACTCTTTTTTGTATGCACCTTGCTTTGACACTTTGGGCTCCAAGTAAAAAAAATGAGTTGCCTTAATATTGCGCAGTTAATCGTCATGTTGGGAAGAACACGAAGCGGATTAGTGATTGAGGATTTGTGCAAAAAGAAAATAACGGGAAGATAGCATTAATTTCCTTAAGAAGCCTCATAGAAGCGTCAGGGTAGCTACTAAGTAAAGGCTCAGAATTAACTTTTAGATAAACCTTTAAACTTTTATAATCGCCTAAAAGAAAGCAAGAAACATGCAATATAAATGTGGCAAATAACAAACGCCGCAAAATATCACATTAATATCATAGTAAAACATTTTATTGTGAACTCTATCCAAAAAAAAAGAAAGAACACTAGCCCTACTATTTTTTTATAAATTTACAAAAAAAAATAAAATATGCGGTATAAAATGACTTTCCTATCTGTTTTTTTTTAAATAACTTGCTTTATAAACCAAACTGTGTAATAATAGTTTATTGGTAAGAGAACACATAAAACTAGTGAAGAATTCGTCACACTTTTCCGGCCATGCGGCAGTATACAGGGAAAAATGTGAAACCAGGCAGCATACAGATGCGCGCAGTAAGTGCCTGCACGTTTGTTTTCGTAAATGCCTGTAGGTGTAACACAAACGATTTTGAGATTTGTGCGAGCTGCAGCAGGGTCTTTTCAGGCATATTGTCATTGTTCAAATAAAATGGACAATCTTGTCGGGCTCAGCGACAGGGTTAGGGGAGGTTACGCTGTAAGGCCTGAAGAATGCTGTGAAAATTTCGATGTTATTTGTGTCATGCTATTATGATAGTTGTAATTGGCTAAATAAGAAAATGGTCGTAGCTTTCAATAGTCCCGGCTTTCATTTATGTGGAGACGACCAAGTAGAGGGAGTGCACTAAGGCTGAGGGTAAACTACAGTTTTGTAAGCCGGCCTGCGAATGTCCAAATGCTTATAATGAATTGAAAATATCCATCTAGGTGATACTGACGCCATTACGCTTACGGATAAGCTTACGGATAATTCATGAGGTGAAACGAAAAATTTGGAATCACTGTATTTAACAGCCTGAGGTAATAAATTGTTGGCAATGAGGAGCTAAATGAGGATATTGTCCCTGTTCTGGAAGTGCGAAAAACTACAAATTTTTTAAGGAAGCGTGCGTAATATAAATCTTGCTGGAGTGGACAACCTCAAATGCCCCTTAAGCAATTAATGACGGTCAGACTGTTCAAACTTGCAGTCTCAAAATTCCAGGAATAATTTTGTTTCGATTGGTCAGAATACTATTTAGCAGAACGACCGGGTGGCGTTCCCTAACATGCTGAAACACTGCAGCTGTTGTATTGCGGGCTAAAGTGTCACAAGTCATCATAGGTCTAGTGGCCTTGAATGCAATATGGGGAATTACTTTTGAGGACGTTTTCAAGACACTTCGACTGATCATCGCCGTCGTCCATGAAAAAAGTGTCATGCTCGCTTACTAAAAAGCAAATTTTATATCTGATAAAACTTCACTACTTCCTTTCAACGACATCAAAATATTGACTTTATTCGCATAGCGTATCAAGGCTCTTTGTCACTTGTGTTCTGCGTTCTTTGGCAATTTTCGCATGGCCATATGTCACCACAAGTGGTACACAACATGTACCACCGGTGTTGTCCATGAAATTCCGCTATCCTGCGGTAAGACGTAAGTCGGCCAGACGGGAAGGTGCGTACTTGAACGTGCGCGAGTAACACGAGCGTTACCTAAACGTTAAAGATGGGGCGCATTTGCCGACCCACTGCAGTTCTCATAAGTGTGAGCCGCGCCTGAACAAGATTAAAGTTCTCGGTAAAAACAGGGACACCACGGCTCGGTAACGGTTCAAGACATTTCGTATAATAGCGTAAGGTTTGTTTGGTAGCGGTGACAGTTCACTGTAACTTCCGCGGGCAGACAGAAAGCTAGTAGATAAAAGGTTGTCATTAGGGTGATATGAGCTCGAAGTTTGATTATCTCACTACGTATGTCTGTGCCTATATATTTGAGGGTACAAAATGTTGAATAAATAGTGGAAAGTTCGCGCTCCCCTCGATCATTCCGTCGTTGTTTTTTGCACAAAGCAACTATACTATCGGCCGCTTACTTACTGAACATGAACTGACTATCGCAGCAACGAGTACTTCTAGATATGTCACCTTAAGCTGGTCATCCACTCAGATAACAACATTAGGTGAAACGAGAACATTTTGAATAGGTCGTCGAAGTATATATTTTGTTTTAGAGGGTCTTCGATATTTTCAACGCCCTATTGCGTCAATAGACGGTTCTGGGCTAAAGTGTAACTTTCAGTCTGGACCTTGATCGCTATTTCTTATCCCTACCAACTACCGGGTAAATTCCGCAGCTCGTCGCGGCACCCAGCAGACAGGGAAGACGGGTCACGCGCGATGCGGCCTTTGATATCTTGTACGCAGTTGCGGCGCTGGTAGCAAGGCTGCGCGTGACCGCTCCTCGTAGGTTACCGCACGCCGGAATGCGTGGTGGAACTTTCCCACTAGGCGCGGCAAGCAACCGAAAGAGGCCATGTATCTGGAACAATGGAGAAAACTTGAATTTACGAGAAGCAGCCTGCTACAGAAGTATTAGCGGGAGTAGAGGCCTTGGAATCTTAGACAAGCTGGCCGACGTTCCGTAAGGTGTGCCTATCACTTTCTAAGGCTACTTGTAATTTTTGGTGTGTTAGTTTGAAATGAGGTTAGTTGCTGACGTCAAGCTTGCAGATGGCAAGTGCCGACAGCGACACCACGTGACGTGGCGTCAACAATCAGTCCCTTTTAAAATGAACACACCAATGATGACAAGGCGCATTTGACAGAGGCACGTGCACCTATAGAAACGTCGACTAGCCTGTCTGATAGTCTCATTTTTGTTGATGAAACTTGTAGGACGCTCTTTGTTTTTGTATGCCGGCCTTCTCCTTTATTAAAAGCAACAGGTTTGTTTACCATTAGTGTAGGCAATTGAGCAATTTCTGTGCACCTTTTATTAAGCCGCACATATAGTGATTTTGACGGTGTTCATTATTCGTGATAATTTTCCATAGGAAATTGTCAAAGTAGCTTGAGATTGTAAAAATTCAGTAGTGTTTGGTACAACATATACCACAAGGAACCGTATGCAGCTTAGAGCATGCACATGGTGCTTCTTTGGAATGGCCACTGTAATTGCATATAAGTCGTTTGGTAATAGCCTTTCAACACCTTCAAGTTGTTATAATAAAGTTCGATAACGTCCCACTTCTACTTAATCAATAAAGTTATTCTTGCTACCAGTGGACAGTGTGTCACCGTCAGGGGCTAATTCGCAGAAAAGCTTCATCAGGGTAACCCTATAGTTTTTCATTTTTTCCATGTCCTCTGTAATCAGTGAATTCAGTAAAGGTGAGGTAACCTGACAAGCTTTTATATTTCCATGAGCTGCTTAGTTTGCTTATCTCATTGTTTTCCATTCATTTGAATCAGAGTGTGCACACTTTTGCTTCCAGAAGCAACACCTTCATCGTGATTCGCACAGTGAAACAGTGTATTTTATGCGTGCGTGGTGCTTCGGTTGACAACTCCCTCATTGAATACAGCTCACGTACCACGTTGGTTTGAATGGTGTGATGCAATATCAGAGAACCTTGAACGACGTAAGAAACGAAGTGGGGCTTTAGAGCGATCGCTTCCGAAGAAAACAAGTATACTCATGTAGACAGCGATCGGTGTGCTTACTCGCCGGATATTGAAACTACATTGACGTCGCCTGATATTCATCATTTAGCACAGAGTATACTGCTTTCTTAATGCTAGCCACTAGCCGCTACATGATGTGAAGGCGGA
>JALIZH010000725.1:0-19058 GCA_030522465.1 Rhipicephalus appendiculatus
CCTTATTCTCTACCGGTGTTTCCCGTCTTTGTGGCACAATTTGTGACGACAGCAGTTCGTTCACGTGATGTCAGGATGAAATGAGCTCTTGACTGATCGCTATACGAGAGATATCTGTTGTGAATTGTCCCCCCCACCTTGCTTTGCCATGCGTTCGCATGCCCTTTCTTCCTTGTCTCGCATGACTATCGTGCGCGATAAACTGATTTCACTTCGTTTCCTGCGTTTGCGACTGCGCAAGCGGTGAATGCTGCGTGTAGTCGAAAAGCGTGAAATCCTGGCTGGCTCAAGGCTTAGTGCCGGCATTCCGCGTGTATTATGAAAAAATAAGTAGCGAGGAGGAGATAGCGCTTTTGGAAGGGTAGCGAAGGCGAGAAAGAAACTACTCTTTCGCCTTTGAACTCGGTGTGGTTTAGGTGTCCTTTAAAGGCGCAAGGGAAAAGGATGACGGCAAGACGACTAATTGCACCCCCTCCCCCCTCCTCTTCCGCATTTGTCATCCGTGCGTTGTCAGGCCAGTCATTCCTTGCAATATCGGTTGCCAACATGTCCTTTGAGATTTGTTTGCTAGAGAGTCACGCAATGCGGCGCGTTTCCGTATTCTAATGATCGCAATAGCGGCAATTCCCGTCGTCGTCACGTGCGGTAAAGACACGTGACTTAGCGCAGCCGTCACGCACGGCGTCACACACCGCTAAAATTTGGATGGATCTGAAAGTTCTGGCCGGGCGCTGCGTTAGTACAACTATTTCGCCAGCCTCATTGGTTGGCCCGTGTAACTGGGTGGCAAGCATAGGTCGGCGAACTCACTAATGAGTCGACTCACTCGGACTCACTTAGACTCAGATTGAGCCGTGAGTCTGAGTCTGAGTGAGTCCGGGTGAGTAATATTTTGGTGAGTATGAGTCCGGGTGAGTCCGGTTGAAGAAAAATTTCGTGAGTGTGAGTGTTCGGCTCCGAAAAATTTTGGTGAGTCTGAGTTCGAGTGAGCCCTAAGTGCAAAATATATTTCATGAGTGAGTCTGAGTGAGCTCCACAAGTTTTGCCGACCTATGGTGCGAAGTGACCTGTGCCGTGCCGCCTCGCGGTTTTAACTATTTTGCCAGTGTCACTACTGCCAGAGTCAGAGTCGACGGCGACGTGCCACTCTACCAGTGACGTCATGCACACGTGACTTTCCCGCACGTGACGGCCACGACAAGCTCCGCTATTGCGCTCGTTAGGATACGGAAACCCACTGCAGTGCGACATACCCGATAATTAAACTATGAAATCCCGAAGGGCCAGTTTCTCGCCAAATATTTTCCTCAGAGGCCACGCGAAACACCGCGAGTCTTACTGGCCAATGAAGCGATGAAGCTTAGAGCACTCGACCTATAAATCTATAGCACGAGTGCGTCTCTGAAGAGAACGGATGCGGGAAAATTTTCCGGCAACCGCGGAGCGTCTTTTCGAGTTGGCGTGGGTATACGCGGGACAAAACGGCCGATATGGGCCAGAAGTGCTCGCGCGCGCTACGCTCTCTAGCGGCGATAATGATGATGACCGAGCGTGGCGTGCGGGTAATGGCTCCGCCAGGTCTCGCGGCGAGGTCGGAACTATAGGGGAGGTAAGTCAAAATAGCTTCCTTTCAACGCGCTCCCCGGGGCGCAAGCTACGTGGAACACAGGTCCCTCCAATTCTGCGCAATGCGTAAAAGGCGCTGGCGCGTAGGAGTGTTCGCGTTTGTTCGGCGCTAGAGTCGCAGTGGACCTTAGGAATGGCTTAATAAAAACGTGCTCACTAGATATTTAAAGCGTCGCGAGCGTACATTTTCGTCCCGACTTCGGTCTAATTTCCCCGTGATACAAGAGAACCTAATGTAACCTTTTGGTCACAATAATTCTCGGTCAGGTTAAGTGAAGCAAGCTAACCTAGCCTAACCTAGGTGAATATGATAATAAAAGGTAACCTAACCAAACCTTACGTTAGGATAATTTAGGTTAGGTCAGGTTAAGTTAGGTTACGTTACCTCATACCGTAGGTCGCTTCCACGGTTCCCGCATCCGAACTAGCAATACTGATATTTTCAGGCGTCCTTATACGCTTATTTCTGCCCAGGGTACAGCATGAAACCACAGTACTACAGGAAATAGAAAGTATGCGCGGTTGCTCGTGTTCACAGTATAGCAAGGCTGAAATCATGTAATACCTTTAAACTTTGCTCCAGATCCACCTATACGAATTCTGGACAGGGGGCCCAGAAGACGCTTGGTGCTATATCATTTTCCAGGAAAATTTCGGTCTTTCATTACTATTTCTCTAGTGTGCCTCTTGCTCAATTGAATTTGCTTAATTACGTCTTTTATACGACTTACCGCATTTTTTTTGTGTGTGTACTGAATATGGAATGTTCCATTGCAGGTACACTTTCTTCGCAGAATATATCACTTTAATGGATTCCCTGATGATGTCTACAGGAAAAGTTACCACGGGACCTCTTCCAGAACACAATCGTGTTAGACGTATGGCTTCGCGGCGTACGCTTAGTAAACTTCACCTACCAACTCTCGCCACTGGATTGTAAAAGCATGCAGTCGCGTGTCGTACGCGCACGGACTTTTGATCGAGCAGTCATGCACGCAACTATGCGCAGACACCGCAGGCACGTTCCAAAAGTGCTGCACCCCTAAAGCACGCTCGGAGTTCCACGATGGGCTTAGAGCAAACAGCCGGGGACGAAAATGACAGCCGCGCGAAAAACAGTACAGCTCGCGGCATTGCGCGAAGAGCATTGCCGGCGCGAATGTTCCTTATGGAGGAGTGCTCAGAACGATGGCTTGGGACACTGCAGTTGTTCAATATTCTTCACGCCACACATCTGGCGACAATTCGGGGGTTCCTTTTATTTTGATTTCGTAGGCACACAGTCGGTGGTTTTTCCAGCTCTTTCAGTGATGTCTTCTGCGGTGTTTACCCTGTTCCATCCGGGCAGGCGTCTTCGAAAGAGGCCGTTAGAGATGTGCTTCCGTTCTAGGTTCACGCGAATTGTTTCTGAGATGCGGTGTCGGCTGTTTAGAAAAGGCAAAGTAGCGCACGCGTTATTCTGCTCTATTTTCTGGTCTGTCCGCGGCTTCAGAGTCACTGATACCTAAATCTATACTATCATTTTGATCTTCCGTTCTCCTTCTTGACTACACTGTTTTCCTGGGCCACTTAAACTGATATTTCGCAGCGAATAACGATGTCCCATCTACGACCAGTACAGTAAACAACAAGAAATCCAAGAAGAAACAAAAAGAACAAAAAAAGGGACCACTTAACAAAATAAAAGATACTAAGAACTAGAAGTATAAGTGAAAGATCGGCAAATTTATAGTATATAAATGCAGAACAAGAAAGCTAAGTCTATTTTGAGAAGGAACATACGACGTAGAATATTCAAAAGGACTAAAGATTCAGCATTGTATTTATTTAATGTCAATCCAAGGACTGGCTTGTATGTCCAAGCTTTTCTTTTTTTTTCGCTTACTGGGAAAATTTACACCAGAAGGCGAGAAAGAGGAGGGAGATTGACAAGCGAGAAACCTTAAACTGAAGAAGACAGCAGATTCAACGAGTTGGTAGGCTTCCATGATGCGTATAGAACAGTGCTTAACACACGGAACAAAGCAAAACGAAACAAGATACCGCGCTTGTCAGTTCTTCCTTCGTCCCGTGTGTTAAGCGCTGTTTGTATATATCATAGAAACTTTTAACGCCAGAGACAACTGTTAAGAAAGCCGAATTTAAGCTTATCCTTTGTTACGATGCGTCCTTCAGTTTGAAAATCGTTTCTCACCTAAGTGAAACACGGCCATCAGTACTAAGAATGGAAAAAAAAGTTTGAGAAAGAGCTGCGTTAGAAAAAGATGCAGAGGCGGGATCTCAGAAAAAAAATGCACCATCTACCTTGGAGTCGCGTTTTTTCTAAAGAAACAGCTGGTCAAAAGACAAACTACGTATTTTCATGCAAGTATTTTTTTCTTCTTTTTCTTCTATGTTCTCTCGCAAGGCGCAGATAATTACTGCGGATTGTCAGCTCGTATTCTCTTTAGTATACATTTCTGTCCTCGCCTGAGGAGATGAACAATAGCTCTAGGCACGGCGTCGAAGCGACGGTAACTTGTCATTTTAACGCTTCCAGGATCTTGCGCAAGCGTCACTTCTGTGCTTTCTTTCTTTTTCTATTTGTTCAGTCATAAAAAACAGACCCCCCGTGTCGTTCACTAAATACCCGGCGTGCTGAGGCACAAAGGCCTGCGAAAGTCTCGGCAAGCGACCACTTCTTACCCAGCGGCTGCCTTTTGTCCTTAAACGGTCCTCCGAATTCTCGCGTTTAAGACCACGATGTCGCAAACTCTACAACAAAGGCGTGACGACAACCGCGAGCAAGAACGACACGCTGAAGTGCCTTTTCACGGCGCTGAGGTGTCTTTTCCTGACGAATCAATCACCGCTTTCTAATAAACATGTTCTTTATATTGTCGTTCATTAAAAAAAACCATAGTTATTAATGATTAAGCCTTAGATTCCTCATCAAACCAGAAAACTGACTGTTGGCGTTACCCATGGCCTCCGAGATTAGCCGGCGGTGCGCGGCCGGCTAATCTCGGAGGCCATGCGTCAACGCGAGTGATGCAGAAAATCATCACGTGATGACGCCACCATATATTGCGTCATCATGACGTCACAGATCGCCAACATTGGTGAAGTAGTCACGTGACATCGTCGTTCGATCAGAGGTGGGCCGATCACGGAGGCAGTACAAAAACCCCGTGAGTTACAGAAGCTTGCAATGCCTACAATCCGCCTTCTTCACGATGCCCCGGCGCATGCGCCCTTCACCTAGCGGAACAATCGCGAAACGTATCTTCATCTCGGAGGCTTTGCATTTGGCAATACCGGTTGTTCCGGCCCCTATCAGAGCCCTACCAAAACAGCAGAGGGCAGCACGGGAAAATGGAAAGGGCGGATTCCGGAAGCACCATGTAAGGTGCATAAAGCTTTCAGAGGGTCGACTGCAGAGGGGGGGGGGGGGGGGTGGAAGCGAGGAAGGATTAATACAATCGACTGAAGAAAAAGGAGACGATGGTTCGAGCTGTCTTATAGGTGATTGCATAAAGAAGAGCGTGAATTCTTCAATACTCAATATTCATGTCACCACTGCAAGTCTATTCTTTTTAAATATAATTATATCGTGCGTTCAAGAACAAACACCAATTCCAAGGACATGATAAAGGTATGGCGCTACTAGTACTTCAGCTAGAAGGCTTAGGGCGAAGTGGAGTTACCAGAAAAGAGAAAATTGTTTTTCTAGAGACTCAAGTGTGCAGTGCAGTTGCGTAGGGTCACTAAAAGGAACCTGTGAGGTAACTCCAAGGTAAGGAGACTCAGAACGCCCTCTGCGCGTTGGTCCGCGAGTCTTTTTGTTGTTGCAGGGTGCACTTACTACTCGTTTGTATTTCTTCGTAAATTTTGACAAATGCGCTTTATCACACATTGCATGAAAGCAGTGGTGTTTTCTACGTTATCTTTTCTTAGCTGACCCGTGTTTGGCAGGAAAAAGATAGATAGATAGATAGATAGATAGATAGATAGATAGATAGATAGATAGATAGATAGATAGATAGATAGATAGATAGATAGATAGATAGATAGATAGATAGATAGATAGATAGATAGATAGATAGATAGATAGATAGATAGATAGATAGATAGATAGATAGATAGATAGATAGATAGATAGATAGATAGATAGATAGATAGATAGATAGATAGATAGATAGATAGATAGATAGATAGATAGATAGATAGATAGATAGATAGATAGATAGATAGATAGATAGATAGATAGATCTACTGGTGCATGCGTTAGCGCACCATCGCAGACAGTCCCGGAAAAAAAGCACTGTTGTACCGTAAAACGAACCATGCAGTTTGAGCATGTGGTTCTGTTCTTTCCGGTCGATTAATTTGAGCATCTGTCCACGCCATTATTTCTGCCTACCGTGGCATGTTTGCGTGTTTTCTGAAAAAAAAAAAAAAGAAATGGCATTCTCAAGCCTAGCACTCTGTCGTCACCAATTTACCTAATTTTTCGTGAAGATTTGTTCGCTAGAAGACAAGCGAGAGCAAACCATGCGGCGCTGAAAGAAAAAAGGAATCAGCGGAAACAAACAAATTATAACGCGTTCGACAACAGTTCGCTCCTAGTAGAAGCAGACAAAAAACCAAGAAAAGCATCACAACGGTCACCGTTCTTGTTCTTTTGTAGTATTGAAAACATAAAGCGAATGGAAATAAGAAAAAAAAAAAAGTAAAGCGACCATAATTCAAGACTTATGGTTCTGAGAGCGTGCAAACTTGTGACCAACTGTGAGCTATCTTGCTCTTTTTCTTCGCAATCGACGTAGTGATCCTTGCGCCGCAACCCACGGAAGCTTTACGCACCGAACGCTGATTTTCGCCGTCGCCGTCTGCATGTCGACGCCGTCATTCCAGACCGCCTTACGGGGGGTTTGAACCAGCGACCCCTCGCTCCGCAGCCTGCTAGCCAACACAGCCAAAGGTCATGCTCGTGCCAGCGATATAACGGCGAGCTATTCATATGCACCGTTTGCCGCTCGCGGTACGCAGATCTCGCAACAGCTTGAGCGTGTTTTCTATCCACGACGCCTTTATAGTTTCTTTCAAATTGAAAATTGCCCTTGAGATGCGCACGAAAACGTGGCTCCCTTCTGTACCACTCATGATGTAGAATGAAACAAAAGAACACCGGGCACGCGTCAGACGCCACCGCGTGGCAGGAGACGCAGAGGGGTCATTCCGCGTGCCGCACTTTAAAAGAAAAAGAAGTGTCAAACAGCGTCGAAAAGTCATCTAATTATATAATCAATCCTTGACCAATCCCCCTGAGTGGGTATGAGCCATGCATCAGAGGCAACAGCAACAACAGTGTCGGCTTCTGCATTTGTGGACACTCGCAGCGCGTCGCTCAAATACAAATACGTAACAACTGCGACAGTTGTTAGTTCACGCTTGTCCTGTGTATACCTATGCGTCCTTTTCGAGCGTCCTCCTTTGTGCTGCGGCGGCGCGTTGCAAGTATCGAGCTGCTTGTCGTTCTTCGTGTGACAAACTAATTTCTTGCTATCGCATTCATTGCTTCGCCCTAGTGGCGAAACTGTGATTTTTTTTAACTGCCTCCAGCATCGGAAGCGTTGCAATCTTTCTGTGCCATACCTGACACTGAACTGCCTCTGGGATCGGCACCCCTTTGAGCATGCGATGATTTCGTGCGATGGCGTGATCACGTGACGTCATCTCGCACGACGTTGCGATGACGTCATGATAGCGTCACGACTTCCGGCGATCCGTGACGTAACGCGATGGCGTCGTCAAGCCGCAATCTCGGATCACGCGACTTTTTGCATCGTTCGCGTTGACACCGTCGGCCGCGGTCCCTTTTCTCGTATGATGAGGCATCTCAAGGCTGGTGCGTTAAAATCTAAATCTTCACTATAACCACAACCATTTCGTACCAGTTTAGCGAAGCGTTTCTACTAATTGCTGTTTCTGCTAATTTCTATTAATTATATGTATTCAATTTTAATTTATGGCATACCTTAATGTGCACTCTGTCATATACAACCCTTAGCTTAACCCATTCCATCGTCGGTACCGGTGCCACTGAAGAACAGCTCAGTGCTGTACATATATCCAACCTGCAACAAGCTGTCTCGCCAATGTCAGGCGAACTACATGCTAGTTTCCCGTGCAAATCCATATCTCACAGGGAGGGCATGGGATAACTGTTAGGAAAGGGAAAGGTAGCTCAATCTTCGGCAGCCAATAAGAGAGGATGATGGCGCCACATGGAAGCGAGTGAGGCATTCAACGAATAAAAAAAAAGAGGAGTTTCGAACCAGCCCGCGGAGCGGGCATCCTCGTATATGCGACCCCCATCAATTATGGAAAGAATAATTTTACTGATAAGGGTTCGGTGTAAGGGATTATGAGCTCGCGAGACGGGGCCACAAGTCCATGCAGGGCTCCACTGTCTGCTGCTGCCTGCCTGTCCTGACCCAGAAGCGCTGGCCGTACCTTCGGGTCAGAGCTGGCGAGTTGTACCTGCCGCAGCTAGAAAGTGTTAGACAGGTCAAAAAGCCGGCAGATCCAACGCACTGTGGGAATCGATGTAATGCGAAGCAGCCAGGAAGGAGCAAATCATGCTTTACATAATATGCATGTCATGTCTTACATGTTAGGACCTGTCATTTATGTTCGTCATACAGTCACGTCACTCAATACCAAATTTGGTGCATATCAAGCTAACGAAACAGCCGCGAGCGCGCCATGAGCGTGGCATGTAAATCATACTTTTCGTGACAAGTTAGTCATGATTTTCATGACAGCAAAACGGCAAGTTGGGCCAGTTGGTTCGGATTCATTTTTTCACTTGGTTGCAGCGCAACATACACGAGGACAAAGAAGCGAACAAACAACACGGCGCTGACTCACAACTGTTCTTTATTGGAAAAAGGTGAAACATATATACGTACTGGCAGCTTACATCGCGACATGCGCTGAGCAAGAGATGCATCAAGGCAGCGTTGTCACACTTTTTGCGATAATCACGAGTGGCCTAAATAACTAAATTCTTTTTTCATGCAGTGTGACTGATGGTTCACTTATGCACATGCTATCCCTAATCTTTATATGATAGGCCTCAGCGACTTCTCTTGTTAGTTGGTTAGGATGCTTGAAAATGACGGTGGTTTTCTTAAAATTGGGACGACAACCGCATGACTTGCAATGTTCCGGTAGATGAAGTCGCGCGACCCCTTGAAGAGATAGCTCATGCTCTCTTAAACGAACATTCACACATCGTTTGGTTTGTCCCACGTACTCTCTACCACAAGATAATGGAATTAAATACACAGCCTGTTTCACGCATCTAAGTTCTTCTAAGCCATGACATGTCATGTGCAACGTGACTTGCATGCCACACTCATGGTACTCCCGTGGCCGTTTCGCTAGCTTGATATACACCAAATTTGGTATTCAGCGACGTGATTGTATGACGACGATAAATGACAAGTGGTAATATGCAAATCATGACATGCCATGTGCAACATGACTTGCATGCCATGCTCATGACACTCTTGTGGCCGTTTCGCCAGCTTGATATACACCAAATTTTAAGGTCAAAGCCTTCAATAGACAGATTTAGTTGAGCGTCCGCAGCAGCTCTGCGGACGCAACGTGCCATTGCGAATGGCTAGCAGCCCGCGTGGCATAGCTGCTGCGGACGCCCAACTAAAACTGTCTATTGCCTCATGCTCACGTCCGCCCGTCCGTCCGTCCGTCCCTCCAGCCGTGCCCTGGCACAGTGCCAGGTGGGCGCCGGGGCGCGCAAACGGACGCCGGTCGTGTTGGACTCTACAGCGCTCGCGCTTTGCTTGCGTAGCGTCGCTGTGCCCAGCGTATCTAATCTTGCAAGGAGGGAGACGCGCGCATCACGTTCCATTCTGATCGACCCCGTCTCAATGGGCACAGGTGTTCGAGGAACACGCTTTGGAATTGACAAAGTGTCCGTCAATTTAAACGCTGGAACGCGGATGGCGTCTACACGATGCGCAGAGCGCGAGAATACAAACGCATGCGAAACGGAGGCAGATTGGTCTCGCTTCTCGCTGCGACTCGAGGTAAAAAATGAAGCGAACATAAGTGGCAGGTGGTAACATGAAAATCTTGGCATGCATGTCATCTACAATGCCATTTACATGCCACGCTCATGGTGCGCTTGCGTCCAGTTCGCTAGCTTGATGTACACCAAAATTTATATTGCGCGACGTGACTGTACGACGAACACAAATGACAGGTCCTAACATGTAAATAATGACATGCATATTATGTACAGCATGATTTACTCTTTGCTGGCTGCTTCGCATCACATCGATTCCCACAGTACGTGGGATCTGCCGGGTTTTTTATGTGGAACACTCTAGTGGACTCTCAAGGGCCCTTTATAGTCCGTCGCAGCGTTCCCGTCAGCCAGCGGTGGCGGAAGTTGGCGACGCCAAATTCACTCCTTTACTTGACGTTACGTTGGCGTAAAAACCTACTTGACGCAAGCGCATTTGCTCAACTTATTGCAAAATCAGAACACCTAAACAGCTGCGCTCATAATTCGCATTAGGCAGCTGTACCGCAATTGTCGGTGAATGTTATGTTTAATGTTTGTAACTTTGGAAAGCATGCACCGCCGCTTAAATATTACCGATGTCTATGGCGTCCTCCCCTTCTGGTGATTATGACACGCGAAGACTTCATCTCTCACGAGATCATCGTGACCAGCATACTTTAGATGAGCATCTTTCTCAAAGATAGTTCGTCATCGCGAAATACAGGCAAATTTCACGTTTAGATAAGCATCCTAAAATTGCAAATATTGCCCTTCTCAATCAGCTGGCCAGAATTTTAAGATAAAGCACACGCAAAACAGCAACAATTCTCTGAGATATGTGAAGTTTCCTTCAAGATTTCCTCGTTATTCGCGCAAAATGAGGTGGCTATAGCCTATAAGTATGAAAAAGCTTGAGCAATCACGCGCGTTCTAAACGATGTCATGCCTTTAGCGTAACATGTGTCATCGATGCTTTCGTTACTGAACCGTCAAAACAGTTGATTATTGAAGGATACTTTGCAAATTCCGAAGTGTGTTCGGCGAACGCCTGTGTCCATTAAGACGGGGTCGGTTCGGATGGAAAGCGATGCGCGCGTCTCCCTTCTTGCATGATTGGACACGCTGATCACAGCGACGCTACTCAAGCAAAGCGCGAGCGCTGTTGAGTCCGACGCGACCGGCGTTCGTTGGCACGCCCCGGCGGCCACCTGGCACCTTTAAAATAAGGAAGGGGCAGGTGGCGTTTGATTTGACCAGCACTAACAGAGCTCCCACTCTAGCATGCATGTATACGTGACAGTCTTCGATATGTGAACAATTTGATCCAGTTTATTGTTGATTTAATTTCTGTGCATTCGGATATACAGTCGGTCGAATCAGCGGCGTAGCCAGGGGTGGCACACCGGGCCCGTGCCTCCCCCCCCGAAATTTTTTTTGCGCCATGGTATACAAAGCAAAAAATGACCATCTACCTGCCCGGCCCCCACATAAGTAAGATAAAGGTGGTGCACCCCCCCCCCCCCCCCCCCCCCGAAAAAAATTTCTGCCTACTCTCCCGAGTCGAATTCCTCAATAACGAAATCACCGGGGAAGCGATTTTTGTTCTTTCTCGTGAAAATTTCGTTGTCATGAAAGTAGAAAATTACGCACACCAATTACTACGCACAACCTAGATTTATTTAGAGAAGTCTCTGACCTTGCTCTGTTTCACGTTGGTTTGAAGGAGCTTGCTTGCTTGCTCGCTTGCTTGCTTGCTTGCTCGTGCCTTGATTTTTTGGATAGAACATTAAATAAAACAGTGGAAAGAACGGAACCTTTTGGGACCCCTCTGGACTGATCATATTTCCACGCGCGTTTATTGTCTTATTTCGATGTACTCGTGTTTCAGCCACAAAAAGTGTTATCAACGCTCGGCGCAGACCGTGTCACAATGTTTGGGAAGCTTCGCGATTGTTTGAGACCGATTTGATAAGATTACGCGCAGGACGCGAGAAGTCAGGTTTATTCCAGAGCTTTGCGCGAGCATCTGTGATAACGCTCGAAAGTTCGATACGTAATGTATAGAAGACGGCGCGTTCCAGTGATGATCAGATTATCGACGGCCGACGCTCTGTTCGCCGCTATCAGTATATCGTGCATATTGCTTGTAGTCTGACTTCGAGTTTCTCAGACACAGGTTCGCCCACAGCGTCACCACCACGTGACAATATTTCGAGGATGGTAAGCCACGCTGGGAACAATGAAATTTCCTATCCTTTAGAAACGCATACAACCAATTAATAATATATTGCGGGAAGTTTAAGTTTTTTAAGGCATTGAGGAGGATGACTCGTTCGACACTGTCGTATGCCTTAGCCAAATCTAGAGTTATTGATGCTACATATTGCCGCCTGCGACGAGCAAGCTTAATACGTCCCTCTAAATCTACATGTACATGCCATATGGAGTATCCAGGTCTAAATCCTCTTTGACGTGGGCTCAATATTGAGTTATCTGCAATAAGCTTAATAATTCTAATGTATAAAACTCTTTTAATTAACTTAATGACATGGACACGCGTTAGCACAAAACTGTTCTCAGCAAAAAACAAAAAAGGAAGTCTTGCTGCTACACTGTAAACCAGATTACACCCATATGGGTGTAATATGGTGTCTATAACTCACACCCCTACACCCCACAAAATGGGTGTAACAAGCAGGATTACACCTATATAATGGGCGTATTTCCAAAATTTCACCCATGGGTGTGAACATTCTTGTTCACACCCATGGGTGTAACAGCAAGATTACACCCATACGGCAAAAGGGCGTAGGGGTGTTTATGCCCAATTACGCCCCAACGCCCATGCAAAAAAATTCCATAATTTGAGCGGTACCCCTCTCCCAGTTGGCTCCCATAGAAACGCTAGAAAGCTGGCCCTTTAGAGCTAAAGGGCTCTAGTCCTTTTATGGCCACTAGACTAATCATAGTGGCTCCTGCCACAGTGGGAAAATACTGGCCCCAGCGCTATTTTTAGGGTGCATATGACGCACAGGATATATGGCCCTCACATACACAATGTAATCACAGCTGAATACAAAGGCATGACTCAAAATGTGTTGTCACATATAGCACGACATTCACACAGTTATTCCATAGTGCAAAATGAAATCAAGCTTTATTAAACACAGAGCTCGTACAGGATTCAGAAACAAGTTGTAGGCTGTTCAAAGACCTTTTTCGAGTGCGCAGAGCGGCGTCGCATTTGCGGCCAAAGACATCAAATAGGATGCGAATTGCATGACATGGAGCACTAACGCAACGCATGTGTATCAAAATATAACGAAAGAGCCTTTATTTGCACTTTAAAATGAAAAACTGGTTTTAACATGCTTCAATGCAACACACAAGTACAGTGTAGTGAAGCATACAAACAGCAAGAACAGTAGTGCAGTGCAGCATGCCTTATTTCTCTAATATACTTAAATATTACATCAAAGCACATTGCAATCTCCATATTGATACGACACAGTTTGCACATCGCGTGGCATGCGTGATGTGTAACATACATGACTAGGAGTTTTCATTTCACAATATTCCTTGTGTGTTCAAACTAGAGCTGTGCACGGGCCTAATTTTCAAGCCCGAGCCCGGCCCGGGCCCACTGACTGCGTCGAAGGCCCGCCCGAGCCCGACCCTAAAGGGCTTCGAGCCCGTCCGGCCCGGCCCAAAGTACAAAAATACAAACCCGGGCCCGGTCCGGCCCGACACCATGAAAGTTTGCTGCGGAGACAAGATATCACTTTTTTTTATCATGGACATTTTATTCAACATATCAAAGTTAAACATATGCAAACGACACATGTTAGTTTGTATACAAAGATTACAAATTGTGTAAAAATAACAAGCTGTGCAGTGATTCGGACATCAGTGAAGTGCGGCGCTCCTGCATCACATATCCCATCGAACTGAAGTTCCGTCCGCTGCTCGCACTGGTAGCCGGAATCGCGAATATTTTTTCGCAAGCATAGCAAGCTTAGAATATCTAGACTCCTTGTTCTTCCAGAAATTTAGTATCTCTGATGCAGGTCAGAAGGATGATTGCATGGATAAATAATCACAAAGGTGATGAGTGGGTTCATCGTTAAAAAAAACAATTCCGGCACAACGTCTATATATTTGGTTTGATGCGGGCTTTGCACCTGGACCGGCCCACCCGAAGCCCGAGATGAGTAGCCCGAGCCCGGCCCGGGCCCGAGATAGGAAGACCTCTGCATACCCGAACCCGGCCCGCGGGCCGGGCCGGGCTACCCGGAGCTCGTGCACACCTCTAGTTCAAACATTCAGAATGCTGGAGAAACAATAACACCGGAGTGAAAACAATAAGCACCATTACAATGGCTTAACGGTGTCACTGCATCCGAACCATGCAGAATACTTGATGTAAAGATGTAAAATAATAAGCGCACCACATAATCGATAACATGTTGCCGTAAAACAATGCAATTTCAAACAATATGAAATGGACACACAAAGGCAGGGTGAAACAGTAATCAGTTACAACTAGCAGGGGTGTGACAGCCAAGTTAGGATCTAGAACAATTTTTGGAGCAGCAAGATGTTGCTTTCGTAATGTAGAAGGTATTTGCAGCACCTTTCGAGGAGCTTCCACCACTGCTGCAACCCTTTGAGTGAGGTCGTGAACCCGAAACAGCCGTTTTCGGGATATGATGAAGAGTGCACTGCATCGTCAGCACCCAGTACATCGAAGACGATGTAGTGCGCAGTCCTTTCAACAGTCTGCATACAAGACATACCTAACATTAAACTAAACGTTTAAAAATATTGGGAACAATCAGAATCTCATGATGAGGTACCCTATAAAGAAAGCTCTAGTACTACTTCACCACTTGAGGTTTATTACTGCGCACATCTACGTACACAAGCATTTTTACATTTTAGTCTACACCATGGCTTACTCAATATGTTAGCAAAGATACATGGTGGGGGAAAGAAAATGCTTCTACAATCATATTATGCACCTCTCAAAAGGTTTGAAATGTACCAGGATACTCAATTTTCAGCCATTATACCCAGATTTCTTGCTTAGCTTAGAACGCCATAACCAGTAAGCCACTACAATGGGTGATAAACAAAATATAAACCATGTTAACAATTCAGACAGAAGAGTAGCATTATTCATCATTTACCTTGAAGGATCCTTTCGTAGGCATGCACCCAGCACAGATGTTCAATCTACTAAATGAAACTTGCACTAGCGTAAAACCCCAAGCAAGCACTCCCCTCCCTCTTTAGGAAGATTTCCCATATGCACCAATGACCGAGCAAGCCCCCATGTGAGCAGATAAATAGCGCTTATACAATGACCACTGCTGCTGGAAACACACCACAGTGTATCTGTTGAAGCTCACCTGTAGACTTCTACTCCATTTACATAAATAAGGTATACTAGATCATTTTATAATCAGTCTTTCACAAGTTGCTTGTTGGTCAAAAAATGATTACTTCACTTACGAGGCCACAAGTGAGGCTCACTGTTGTCAAAAATCTATAAGACATGCTAAATTTATTTTGCTTCGAGTGCATTCATGAGCAGCTGTTTCGATGCAGTGCCTTTGGCAGATAAATACTATATTATTTTTCAATTCCTGAAAATATCCATGTAACAGACGGTATTATTTAGAACTAAGAGACATTGATGCCAAGGAAATTATAGGGGATGTTATTAGAAGTAATTGTAATGTAAATGTGAAGAAAGCAAAGTGGATGAAAAGATAACTTGCCACCGGCAGAGACCGAACCTGCGACCTTCGAATAACGCGTCCGATGCTCTACCCACTGAGCTACGGTGGCGGTCATCCCACCGTCCACTTTGTAGGGTATATATGTGCATTTAAACGTGGGAGCGCTGACTGACGCTCCCACGAGTGACTGACGCCCTTTCTGTTCTGTCTTTAATTTTCTTCCTCGAAGGTTCGCGTCTATTTGTATTTCAGTAAAATTCTTGATACGTGGTGTTAACACTCCGGTGTGGAGGAGTGTTAACACTGCATTCCAAGGAAACGATAAATGTCCGATTTGCGATGGCTCGAAATCGTGTCACTACTACTTCTACGATTCAAATACAAAGATGGCAACTGAAAACAGGAGACAGCCCATGCTCTTAGCAAATGTGGCTGCAAGCTACTGGCAAATAGACACGTGATTAGTGCACTGCAAAAACAAGGACTCGCACTAAGTCGGAGACAGTCACATGTGGAAGGCGATACATTAAGTGGTGGCCTGGGCGAGTTGGTAACTCAATATCAACATGAATGAAGCAAATAAAAGTGTCATAATTAACACAGCAGCACATGAGAGGCCTGAAAGACACACTTGCGTACTGAAAACGGTAAGCGCATAAAGGACAACGAAAACAAACACAAAGAGTGGTACTTCCAGCTGGTAATGTGAAATTAACACGCCAAATGTGTAGTTTTCTTTGCTATGATGTGGTAACATCCCATGCCTCAGAACAGAGGCCACTGAAAAATTTTTGCAATCTTTTTTTTAGTCTAGCTTATTTCGCTAAATATTGTAAATCTTAACATTTGTACGGAACCAGGATGACAAAGATAAGATCTCTTGCTATCATGCAGGAAAAGTTTTTCGACCGAGCGCTCTAATGTCGCTCTCGAAGAAAGTGTTTGCGTTTTTGCAAAACCAATGGATTTCGTTGCTATCTTCTGACGACCGTCCGCCTCGGTGGAACAGTGGCTACGGTGCTCGGCTGCTGACCCGAAGGTCGCGGGTTCGATCCCGGCCGCGGCGGTCACATTTCGATGGAGGCGAAATGGTAGAGGCCCGTGTACTGTGCGATGTCAGTGCACGTTAAAGAACACCAGATGGTCAAAATTTCCGGAGTCCTCCACTACGGCGTCTCTCATAATCATATCGTGGTTTTGGGACGTTAAGCCCGATATTATTATCTTCTGACGACCTCACCTTTTTTTTTTTCAGTTAGGTTTTACCTCTTGATGCACACCGTTTTCAGGTCCCATTCCTTGTTGCTTCATTCCTATTCATTTGTGCTGGCTGCTACTTTGAAACCCACATTAATTTCATGTCACCGTTAATTTCACAGTCAATTTTGCCTTCGATAGCATATTTGTGTGCTTGGTAAAAAACTATTCCTGTATGATATCAAGAGATTTTTGCTTCGTCGCCATGCATTTGTGCGAATGTTAACATTTTTGATCTTTAGAGAAATAAGCAAGGCTACATGCATAAGAAAAATTTTTCGATATCATGTGTTCTCAAGCATGCGTTTTTCCATGTGATGAGCGAAGAAAACCACATATATGGCGTCTTCGTTTTGCAATAAATATCAGTAGGAAGTAGCTCTCTGTCAGTTCGTTTTCGTTTACCTTGTCTTGGTGCACTTATCAGTTTCAGCGTGTCGTTTTACCAACTAGCTTGTACCCAGATTCTCGTGCAACACACTTGCATACCTGCCAATCTGGGGACATCAAAGGTGAAAAAAAGTGGGGTGGGGGGGAGGGCGGCTGGGGGCGAAGCCGGCCCCATAAATTGACATAGTAGGTAGGGGGGGGGGGGGGGGCGCTGCGACGAACCTTCGCCCCCCCCAGAAGGGGAACCCTGCGTACGCGGATGCTGTTGCTTGGCTGCTTTTCGTTATTGCGATTGAGGAATGCAGTAACCTTAACAGCTAGTAATGATGTCCAGTAAAGTTCTGAGACGTCAGCGATCGTACTGGTACACGCAATTATACGGCGCGTAAAATGAAGGGACATAGTTTGCCGTGTTCACCTGACAGCGAGTAGCCCCTTCCTAATCTTAGTACGTACACCCGTCGGCAAAATAAGTTGGGACGCGCGACTGGCGACCACAATCAGATAAAACTGCATCGCCGCGCCGTCTGACGTCTGCCGAAACATCGCAGTGCACGTGCGCGTCCTTTCACGCTCGCAGCGATGTCTTTGTACGCGCTTGCAGCGCAATAGCTGAATAAATGCAGCGTTTTGCGGTAGGGGCGCTTTCCATGTTCAATCTGTCACGCGCTCAGTTCGACGGGGGCACGGTTGGCGCGAAGCGCGCGGCGCTCAGTTTCACGATTTATAAGATGACATATCTTGTCTCAGTGACAAACCGGTGCCACATATGCAGAATTAGTTCCCTTCTGTGCATGTTTTTTTTTAATCGTACTGAAATGCGAACCAGGGCACCAAAAACGAACAGACGTCGAGCCGAAAAACATGCTTCACTTGACTAGCATACGATTACCAGACAAGGTCCGGCTGCTACGCGTGATATGTCGATAAATGCGAGGCGAGCGGTGGAATACTCACTGCCAACGTGCAACCGGCGAACTTTGCGCGTGATGGACTGAACAAAGAAAGCGACCCCTACCGCAAAGCTCTACATGTAATCACCTAGCCTGCTGCAAGCTCGTAAAAAAGACATCGCTACGAGCGTGAAAGGACGCGAACGCGGACTGCGATGTCTCATCAGACGTTGAACGGCGCGGCGATGCAGCTTTATCTGATTCTGGTCGTCGCTCGCCCGTCCCGACTTATTTTGCCGACGCGTGTACGTTCTTTCGCACGACAGCAAAGTACCATGCATGGCGAACACCATAGAACAACGTTCAAAAATTTTAGAACCTCTCTCATTTGTCATCGTTATTTTCTTTACGTATACGTAGAGAAGGCTATATTTCGGGAGACTTATCGCCGCGCCTGTACTACCATAGTTCGCCGATATACAGGAGTCCCGCGGGCAAATCGGAAGAGTTGGCAGGCATGCACTTGTAGCGCTTCGTTGCTCGCAAGCACGAAAGCTTACCTTTTCAGCAATAGGACCAAATCCAAAAGCGCTCTCCGTGTGGCTCCCAGCGTACACTTCGCTGAATGCTTGATCGGAAGCACTCAGCTTGCGGCGAGCACTAGTTTCAACGGAAGCCGTTGACAGAGGAGACGCACAGCGCCGCACCGAAGTCGTTGTTCCGTACTTGCCGATCCACGACAGATTCGGAGATTGCAGTGACACGCACTATATCTTTTGTACGCGTGAACTACGTCACCGTGGAAGCCGTCGAAGTACACATCCAAAAGAAAGCAGGTGAATCGATTAACAATCCGCCACCGTTAGCACGCAGCAAACGCGCACACGACATGTCAACAGATTCAAAGGTCGCCTGTTGATGATGATCGTGACGCGCAGTTGCCCCGAGTCCGAAACCGAAAGTTATCGCCTCCGAGATTAATATCACTACACCAGTGAATTGACTTTAGCAGCGCCGTTTTATAATAATCTTTCGAAACAAAAAACCAAGATATATTGTAATATG